>PVIY010033396.1:0-28074 GCA_004026745.1 Myrmecophaga tridactyla
CACACCTGCACCCCTCCCCCTCCCACCCACCTGCTCCCCGCCCCTTGGGCCCCATCTGGGACTCATGCCCAGACCCTAGGCTCAGGAAAGAAGTCCTCTCAGGCCCCGACCTGCATCAGGGGACCAGGTGCCCAGGGCCTCCTCTAGGGCCCCCTCCTGTGCCCCTGCACCCACCCACAGCGCCCCTTTCCTCTGCCTGTGCCCTCTGATGCCTGGGAGATGAGAATCTTGGGGTCCATGCCCTCCTCCGCCTGCAAGCCCTGGGGCAGGAGGAGTTTGGGGCTGGAGAACTGCTGGCTCTGGGCAGCCTGTCCCAGGCGCGGTCCTCAGTGTTCCGCAGCAAGGCTGACAGATGGGATGCTGCCAGATCTAAGAACTAAACATACCGGTGCCCGGTGAAGTCAGAATTCCAGATAAACAACTGATAAAGTCTTTGTTTAAGTGGCTCTCGGCAACGTCTGGGATGCACTCATACTGAAGAGATATTCACTGTTCATCTGAAATTCCAATCTCACCGGACATCCGGTATTTTCTCTGATGACCCTAACCCTTACGGGGCCCTAACACATAAGGGGCAATAGTCCCGGGAAGTCGGGGAAAGGCGGCAGATAGCCTCAGGGTGGGTCCGACCCTGCCACCAGAGGCGTGTAAGAGGCTGCCCAGGGGCTTCCTGGCTCTCCCACCTCCCCGGACCTGCCTCCCATCGGATGGGACGCTGGCACCCACTGCCGTCCTCACAGCCCCTCGGGCCTTCCCAAGTGGACAGAGGCTTGGGGTCCAGAGCTGCTCCCAGGACCCTCGGCCGTCCACGCGGACTGCCCTGTGCCTGACACCTGGGGATGAGGGCATCTCATGGGGTCCCAAGGACCATCTTGCGTCTCTAAAGACAGACAACGGGGCCACCGCTCTTGGACCTCTTCCCGCTGCCAGGTCCTCCCATGATTGAGTGTGCCCTGTCCACGCTGCCATGGGAGCTCCCAGCGCTCAGGGCCCAGGTCTCCTTCACCCCCTGGCATCCTCTCACTACGCACAGACACGGAGCTGGGGACCCGTCTCGCCTTCCCTGCTCCACAACCTTCCATAGCTCCCCGTGGCCCTGGGAATCAGGACCCTGCAATTACAACCAGTCCGCCTTGTCAAACAACACCCCCGTTACCCTCCAAGGCCCCCAACCTGGCCCGTGCTACCCACTCCGCGCCCCATGGCTGCGCCAGGCCCACTTAGGCCCTGGTCTCTCCTTCCTCCAGCAGTGGCTCTCTGCTGGGTGCCTTCCGCACGCAGCCCTGTGCTAAGCTCCTGACATCCTCGCATGGAAGATGTGCAGTCCACAACCCCCACGGCAGCTTAGCCCGACGGCCAGGTGCTCCCCGGGGCGTGTGTTTACAAGTCCGATTCCCGACCACATCGGGCTGGGGGAGGAGTGCAGAGACGCACGGAGCTGGGGGCCCGCGGCTGGGCCTGCCCCTCCGCCCAGGGGAGGCAGCATCCCGGCCAGGCTGTGCTGGGTCAGCGCGGGCCACCGCGGTGAGCTGCCCCGGGGAGCTCAGAGGCTGCGAGGGACGTGGAAGGCCCACGTGCTCACGGGGCCGGCCGCTTGGCACCACTCCAGCCCCTCTGCAGGCCCGGCCGCCACCGGACCCACCCAGGCCCCTCTCCGTCCTCACTGGACTCCCCGGAGTCACAGGTGCCGGGGGCACAGGGACTTCGTCCCGGGGCGCCCCGGGCATTGGTGCCTGCGGGCATGGGGTGTGGGTCACCGACCAGGCCCTGCCTCGGGGAAGCCGCGGCGTCGGCACCGCCGGCTCGGGGGAGGGAACTGGGAGGAGAGAAGGAAGGAGGGAGGGAGAAGTCCCTCCCCGCGGCCCAGCGAGCCCTCCGCGCGGGCGCCCCGCCCCGCCCTCCCGCCGGCTCCCCTCCCCCCAGGGCCAGCCCCCGGTTAGGGAGCGTCCGCACTTCTCCTCCATCGGTGCCGCCAGCTTTCGGCCTTCTGTACGGCGTCAGCCCATTGAGTGGATTCAAGGGACGCCCCGCCCCGGGCCCCGCGGTGGCCAATTGTAAGGGCTTTGACAGGGAGCTGAACTTGGGGGAGCGGCACCGGTCTGCGATGCTTCAGGACGGCCGTAGGCCTCGGTGGTTCCTGCTCCTCGGCCCCGGGCCCTGACCTCAAGGAGACCTCCGGGACCGGCGCCCGGAGGGGTGTCCACCGGGCATCCGGGGAGCCCTTGGCGGTCTCTGTCCCGCGTTTCCCCCTCAGCTCGTCGGCGCGTCCGCCCCTGGACGCGCACCTCCAGAAAGGGAGTTTGTCGACGCTCCCTGGTTTGCGGGACGCGGCTCCTTTAAGGGTGCAGGTGTCCAGAGTGCGGCCTGACTGGAAGTTCGTACTCCTCCCGGGCTCCCAGGCCCGGCGCGAAGCGCGAGCGAGCGGCAGCGGGACACGGGCAGCAGGCGGCGCGGGGCGGGCAGCGGCTGTGGCGGTGCTGGGCGGCGGCGGCGGCGCACGGGGCAGGCGCGCGGCGGGCAGCCCGGCGCCAGGCCCCGCCCCGCGCGCCCCGCCCGCGCGGGGGTCCTCGGAGGTGCTCGGGCTGCGCGCGGAGCGGGCTCCGGAGGGAAGTCCCGAGACAAAGGGAAGCGCCGCCGCTGCCGCTCGCCGCCCGCGCCTGCTCGGCTCCTCCGCCTCGTCGCGACGCTCGCCGGGGCCGCGGCCGCCCGAGGTGAGCGCGGGCCGCGCGCGGGGCGGGGCGGGCGCGCCGGGGCCGCCGCCGGGCCGGCTGGGCCTGGCCTGGGCCGCGGGGGCCGGGCAGGCCTCGGCGGGGGCCGGGCGGGGGCTCGCCGGGGCTCGGCGCCCTCTCGCCTCTGTGCAGGGCCGGACGGAGGGCCCGCCGCGCCGAGCAACTTCGTCCCGCCTCCTGCGGGGGAGCGGCTGGGGCGCGGAGTCGCTGATGGGCAGGCTTTCCCGAGACCCGGCGTCCCCTCGGCCTTGCGGCTGCGGTCTCACCGCTTTCCCTCTCTGCCCTCGCGGGCTCGGCAGCGGCTCGGGGATGCCCCTTCGTGCTCTGGAGAGCGAAGAGGAGCCCGCAGCTCCCGAGTTGGGAGAGCGGAGCACGGAGCTGCCGGGAAGGCGAAGCGGCAGGACGTCCACCCCAACGCGGAGCTTTCGACGGCCGAAGGGAAAGTCATTTCTGGGGCCACAGGGCTGGACGACAGACATGCAGCACTTTGCAGCCGGGGAGCGAAGCCGACAGCAGAGTCGAGAGCCTGGGATTGCTAAAAACGCTGGCTGTTGGGGAGCGGGGTCGGTTTGTTCTGATGTCTTCATCAAAACAAGTCTCCGTTTTCTTGGTAAAAGGACGTTCTGTGTGCAGCCGATGGATCACGCCGGAGATTAGCTTTGCGCTTGACGGGCAGTTCTGTTTTATTTTTAAAGTTGCTTTGTGCTGATTGTATGGGGGTTGGAAGTGGTAGTTAACGTGAGAAGCTGAGAAGAGTAGTTTGCGCGTAGCTGGTCTGCAGTCACCGCAGAATCCTAGTGTTCACTTGTTTCGTCTTTATCATCCTAAGTTATGTTCAGTTACTTAGTTTGCAGAGTTACTGTAACTTTTCCCTCCCTTTTGAAGATGATAGCTTTAACTATTTCTCGTTATACAGAAAACGTTGCCTTTATTTGAACAACCTATCCTACAGAAAACAGAAATCTGGCATAAGTCCGTTGCGGTTTGCTTACAGAGAGATTCGTTTGCTCTAGCCCTTTTGAGTGGTGATGGGGTGAATTCTGCCTTCTCGTGTGCCTTTGCTGGCTGGGCTGGAGCCTTGGGACCTTGCTTCAGAAACAGGGGTGATGGGGGGAGCATGGAGGAGGTGCGGGCAGGGTGCCAGGGTCTGCTCGGTGCAGGTTGCCTGGGGTTTGCGGAGTTGTGCCCTGCCTTGTTCCAGAGGGTGTCCCAAGCATGCAGGTGCCTGTGCTTCCCATCAGTTACCCGTTCATCCTCTCCAGCCTTCCAAGGCCGCAGGACTGTCACCCTTCCTACAGATGAGTACATGGAGGTTTGGGGTGATAAACGTCTTGCCCACGCACACACAGCAAGTGAGTTGGCTCTGAAGCCCGTGCCCTCAGCTGGCAGAGTTGATGAGGGGTGCGCCCCTCCTGGAGCCCCAGAAGAAGAAGCGGGGGCAGGCTGTACCTCACTGCCCTGCCCAGTGAGCACCTGGCCTTGTCCAGGGGTGGGGAGGGTGTGCTTTGCGGGTTTCCAGCACTTTATAGTTTGTAGGGCTTTATTTTCTTTGGCCTTGCATCATCTAACGTTCCTCCTCTGCAGCACCTGATAGCACTTGACTGCTCAGCCAGTGCCTCTCATTTCTGAAGGTAGATTGGGATGTGGAAGCCTATAATGGAAATGTAAGAAGTTGACTGTTTTCTCCTGGAGGAGAGACTGGTAGGAGCAGGAGGCTGCCTGGGACAGGCACCTGTGGCTCCCTACCCTAATGACCAAAACACTCTGTCTCGTGTCTGATCTGGTCTGTCAGTTGTGGGGAAAGGGGAAACAGATTGTCCTCCCTCACAGGGGGCTGCAGGGGCCCTGTGCGACCAGCCCCTGGTGTGAGGGTGCTCCAGGGCACAGGACATTTCAGAAGCAGCCAGCTTAGGACTGTGACATGCTCTGGAAGGCTCTAACTAGGCCAGGGCCTTGGTTGGAGCTTTGTTCCTTGTCAAATCAGAAGAGGGGCTTGAGGTGGGGTCCCAGCACCAGGTCGGCGGGCAGGTGGCCCTAGAGAGCATCCTGCTGGCTTCTCCCATGTGCCTGCCTTGGGCCCAGTCCCTCCAGAACAAACTGAACGTCCTTTTGCCCTCCTTACAGCGTCCGTGGCTCCCTTGGGGACCCACCTGGCCTGGATGATAGCTTAGAGGCGGGCTGGTCTTCCCTCACCCAAGTTCTGAGCGTATTAACTGAGCAGGTGCCAGTGCTTTCTGCTCTGCGCTGGTGCTGGATGGGGAGCAAGATGCAGAGGCCTTCCCGTGAGTTCCTGTCCTCAGGGCACCTGCATGGGCAGGCAGAGTGGGGAGGCTGGACGTGCAGTGCCCCCTGTGCACAGGGTCTGGGAGGAAGAGGCACCCCCAGCAGGGTGGACATGCACCCCAGCCGGCCCTTGGAGACACCTCGGGTTTCAGCCTGCGGAAGAGCTGGGTCATTCTCTTCCCCAGAAGAACCAGCTGAGGGAAGGGTTTGGTGAAATACTCTGAAAGTGAAGGGTTTTCAGACACTGGATTATGGCCATAGCCCCTGGCCAGTCAGCTTACCTGCCTCTGCTTCACACCTTTGTCAATTTTCAGCACAGGGAGCCACAGAAACATAAGTGGGTTCCAGCTCTCCCCTGACCAAAACCCCCTAAAGGCTTCACACCAGGACTTAAGACCTTTCCCATCCTTTCTGCCTGTGCCCCCACCGTCCTAAGAAGCTCTGCACTGGCTGTTCTTACCTGGAACAGCCTCCCAGATTCCAACCTGACTTTGCTCAGCTGTACCCAGTGGCCCACCTAACCCCTTGTAAAACTTGCAGTCCTTCTACCAACCCCTTCTCTCTGTCTCCCCCCATCCCCTCAACCCCCGCTCCCGCCCCGGCACGCTGTGAGACTCCCTGTCTCCTGCACGTGTGAATTCCAGGAGCAGTGGTGCTTGTCTGCTCAGTGGCCACACTACTTTGCAGGGCAAAGTAGTGTCTGTGGCACCCTTGGGGAGCTCTCACCTGGCCTGGACAATGGCTTAGAGGTTGACTGGTCTTCCCTCACCCAAGTTCTGCTCCCTGATATGTGTACGGATGAATATTCCAGGAACAAGTGCTGCCCGGGTGGGGGAGACCGTGGGCCATGGTTAAATACCACATGGCACCTAGTTCTTGAGGTGGGAGAGTGGATAGATTGGAATCCTGGGATTTTGTGGTGCTAAAGAAAAGTCTCACTTTTAGTTCAGAGTTGGTGTTCTCTTTGCATTGAATTTTGAGATCTGGTAAGGTAAGTCCCCTTTAAAAGGTGCACTGTGGAGCTGGGGCGCTGGGGCTGGTGCCCCCACTCCCGCCTGAGCAGCAGGGCTAAGGTACCGGCTGGCCGGCCTTGCACGGCTGTGTCCCAGCAGCCAGCACTGCTTCGCTCAGGATTCAGGTAGTGTCACCTTTGCCTTGTCTTCTGATGACAAAGATGCATGTTTACTAAAAATGCAGCCGTAGTGGGTGTTGGCCTGGTAGTTTCTAGTGACTCACTTAATTTCCTGAAACCTGGGGCTCTTGGGTGAGACAGCCCAGTGGTTTTCTGGGACTGTGACCCCAAACCCCTGCTTCCACTTAGCCCTGTCTTGGGCCTTGTGTGTGGCTGCCTTGGCGTCCATCTTCTGTAGAAGTTCTGAGTCACCCAGGGCCTCCGTAGAACGCTCAGTGCTGGGCACCAAGAGTCCTCAGGCCGTACTGACTTCCCACTGGGCCTGAGGGCAGGTGCCGCCTCCTCATCTGCTGTGCACACCTGTTGTGGAAAGCAGGTAGCTCTTGTGCAGTGTTTTTATTTGCTTCATGGGGTTGGGGCTTATGTAAGGAGGCAGGGGGTGCCCAGGTGTCCTGGCCCAGGGGAGCAGCTCCGGCAGCCATGAGGAGCACCAAGGCAACCCCGCTGTCCAGCTCCATGACCCCCACCCCTACACTGCTTCAGCCTCAGACACATGCAGGAGGGGCCACCAGCCCATCTCAAACATGAGCAGAAAAGATTCAGGGAGTGAGGTGCAGCTGAAGGCAGAGCCCCAGCTCAAACTGGGGTCCTCCGAGTCCTGGCAGGACTCCTCCGGTAGCCTGGCCTCCCTCTGCCGGCAGCCTGTCTGCCACCGCACTCCAACCCCCAGGGACCAACGTGAGTCCCAGGGCCAGGAGAGCCAGCCGCACTCTCTTGGGAGAGAGGACCTTTGGCCTCTGTGAAACCTTAGCTTATGTTTAAATACTGAACTTGGGAGGTACCACATTGTTTTCAGGGACTTTGAAGACCAGCCTGCTTAGGTTCAAATTCTCTGGCAGATTCCATCACCCCTGGGCCCCATTTTTCTTGCGGGCAAAATGAAGTCGATGACAGCCGGGGCGGGTGGTGGCGATGGAGTGTGGGAGCAACCGGCAGCTCCAGGCCCCCACCCTGCCGGCGTCCCGTAGTCCTCTGTGCGTGTCTCCCCGAGAGGCCGCCTGACCTGCGGAGAAGCCGCTGTGAACGCGGAGGGCCTCTGGGCCCACGCCCGCGGGTCCATGACCAGGTGTGTGAGCGGGTGCTGATGCCCAGCCTCTGGCTCTGACAGGAGTTGGAGGGGCCCACGGCCCCTTTGGGTTTGCTTGAGGGCCTAGCATCGTGGGAAGCTGCAGTCCTGCCATGTCCACACTCTGCACGGCCACCTCCGTCCCGATGCAGGAGCCACTCCTGGGCATCTCCCGGCAGAAGCTGCCGAGGATGGAAGAGGCTGCAGGGTTCCCCAGCTCAGGAAGAAGCTGGCGCTCACTGAGGACTCCCTCCGGGCCATCGGCTTTCTCAGAGGCAACGGGAGAGGAGGGTTTGGTTCAGTCCCTGCTCATTGAGCCCTTCCAGATCTCATGGTGGGTCTGTGCAACGAGAGGGGAGGAAGGGTGACCATGGGAGACGAGGAGGGCAGAGGCAGATGCCCGAGCAGCTGGTCCTCCGTTGTCATTGGCTTTGAGCTTGTCCATGATAAAGCTCTGACTGCCTCTGTCTTGGTGGGCTGTTTTACTCTGTCTCCTTCAAGGACAGGGGTTATCCTCCTCCCAGGGCCTGAATTTAAATTCTGAGCCCGGATCTGTAATCCAGGCACCCGCAGTCACCTGCTGCTAAGAGGAAGTCCTGCAGAAGCAAGGGGCTGCAACCCAGGCCTTGCCAGCTCCAGCGTGGGTGGTGACTGTGGGAGGTATGTGCACGGTGGCCCTTCTCGCCGCCTCACTGTGAGATGGAGGGCCCAGCACGTGCTGGGAGTGCTGGCTGCAGGGGAGGCTGGCTGGGGCCAGCTTGCAGAGGGGCCTCTGCCCGTCACGCTGGCCTGTGCGTTTGTCCCCGTGGTAGCCTTGGGCTCAGAGGCCGGCGTCCGCTGGGCTGTGTTAGAGCCTTCCTTTTCATAGCCCTGGTGGCAGCATGGGGAGCGGAAGAAAGTTCCCCTTTGGGGACTCGTGGCTTGCCAGTCCTGACCTGCGCTTTGCCTCCTTCTCTGCCCCAGGGACTTTGAGTATGTCGGGGATCGCACTCAGCAGACTTGCCCAGGAGCGGAAAGCTTGGAGGAAAGACCACCCATTCGTAAGTGACGCTCCGTCGGGGTCCCCTGGCTGACGCATGTGCTGGCTGCTTGGGCCTGACGCGTGCTTGTGGTTGCTCTCTCCTCAGGGCTTCGTGGCTGTGCCAACTAAGAACCCCGACGGAACGATGAACCTGATGAACTGGGAGTGCGCCATCCCAGGAAAGAAAGGGGTAAGGGCTGGCCCCGGGCCTTCAGGCTCTAGGGAAGTGCACGGGAAGCCTGGCCATGTCCCCAGCCCTGCCTGTCACCCACTCAGCAGGGCGTTTGATCAGAGGGCAAACCACTGAGGGGAGGGTGGCCACTGAGATCTCTAAGGCAGAAAGGAACATTCTGTGGCCTGGCGGCTTATCAGGATGCAGAGCTGGGTGGGGAAAGGTGCCTGGGTGCAGACAGATGTAGACCAGGCCCTGTGAGCTACTGGGAGCTAGGAGAGTCTTGGAGGCTGGGGATATGGGGTTGTGGGCCAGTGATTGAACACTGGGAGGATTATGGGGTGTCCTTTGGAATGTGGTGAGGCTCAGGAAGACAGGAACGGGCCTCGAACAGGAGGTGTTCTGAGAGAACCCACTGGAACACAAAGGTGGCCCCGAGAGGGCCCCTCAGGGAGAGGCTGGTCATCAGGGCCCCACACGTCCTTCATGTGTTGCACTGTCCTCCCCTGCATGCTGCCTCCAGTCACCTGGGTGTGCCTGGGTCAAGAACGACAGGCCAGTGGGTACGGCCTCACTGCCCCACACCTGTGGAAGCGTCTGTCTGAGACGAGGTCTCTGGGGGTGTCAGGCAGCGGCCCACGCGTAGCTCATCCTTGCTGAGCCTGAGGGACACGCACCCTAAGGGTCTAGGTGACGTCTGCAGGCCTCGTCCCCCTCTTGCTTCTGTTCCCTGCCACCTGCCCAGGTCTCATGCCACCTCCTGGGCACAGGCCCTCGAGCCTCTGCACAATCCCCCACCCCCTCCACTGGAGCGCAGCTGTCTGAGTAGGACTGGTTTGGGTTTGTCGTTGGTTTGAAGGGCTCTGCAGGTGTCTGTGTCTGAGCCCTTGTCTGGCTCCTCTGCCTTTGCCAAGACCTTTCACCCAGAGTTAGGGTGGTGGGTGCTCCCCACCCTGAAAGGGAGCTTCGGAAGAGCAGCTCTGTGCGTGTGGGTCTGAGAGCGTTCCTCGGGCCTCTTCCTGGGGCGGGGGCAGAAACGGCCCCACCTAAGCCGAATCTCCAGGTGGGGAGGGTGGGCTTGGACGGCCCTTGGGGCCCTAAGGCCAGATCTCACCACTCACAGCACCTCCAGGGAGGTCCCTCCTCAGCCAGAGTTCTCAGCAGGGCACTTGGAGCTGTAGGGGAGCCCTGGCTGCCGTGCTATGCCTCCCCCACCCCCACCCCCCATACACGCAGGGCCATGGGTGGAGGGTGGCAGGAACAAAGCCCTTCCTTCTGGGCCTGTCCACAGCAGAAGCAGCAGCACACCCAACCGTGGTTTTATTTCCCAACAGACTCCATGGGAAGGAGGCTTATTTAAACTACGGATGCTTTTCAAAGATGATTACCCATCCTCACCACCGAAATGTAAGTAGAAGGAAGTCCAAGAAGTAGGTCTGCTTCAGCCGCCTTCTAGCAGGAAGCCTTGAAGGCTGTTTCATAGAGGACGGGCCCCCAGAGGCCATCACACCCCTGCCCTGCTCCACCTGGGGCCCTGTGGGAGGTGGAAGCCAGGTAGCGCTCTGGGTTAGGCTCGATTCCAGCCCAGGGATGGAGGGTTCGGGCTGGCTTAGTCTCAGACCCTTGCGCTCATGAATCGGGATGCTCCCAGGCTGCGGAGGGAAGGGTTGTGAGACCCAGGCTGAGGCTCGGTGGGCAGGGCTTCCCTGGACCCATCAGTGGCCAGCACGGACAGGGAGACTTGTAGACCTGGAGCTGCCAGGCATTTGCCCACCTTGTTGAAAATCTCACCCCAGTGTTGGGGGGTAGAGGGTTCTGTTTGCCCCGACCTGTCACTTCACTGGTTGGTTGTTCTGTTCCTGTCACACTCGACTTGCAGCTGCATTTGTGTGCAACCCGGGTAACGGGGCTGCTTCCCCCTCCAGAGGGTGTGTGAAGGGGAAGCCCGAGGCCACGTTTGATCGAAGCCATGGTGCCAACTAGATGCTCTTAATGCGGTTCAGCAACACTTGGGCAGTGGCAGAGGAGAGGGCTCCAGGGCCTAGAACCGTCTGTGGTTCACTCACTGAGTTCGTGTCACCCCACCTTAGCACAGGCCCGGCATGGGGTAGGAACCTTCTGTGAAGTCTTATTTCTGTGGTTAGTAATTCAAGACATAGAACCAAGAAATAGAAGTGTTTTCTGTTGTATGGCATCCACCAGGAGAGGTTTTTTTTTTAAATTAAAAAAATTTTTTAAATTTTTAAATTTTTTTTTTAAATATGACAAGAAAGAAACACATTCTTAAAATATGATCATTCCGTTCTACATATATAATCAGTAATTCACAATATTATCACATAGTTGCATATTGATCATCATGATCATTTCTTAGGACATTTCAGGTGAAGTTTTAAAACTTGGTTGTTAAGGGAGCAGCCACTGGGATGGGGACTCATCTCATCCTGAATAATTCTTTGCTGTTTGAAATTTTTTTTGCAGTGTGCAGATTCTTTTAGAAGAAACTTAAAATAGTTTCTTCTAATTAGAAGATAGGTGCTTCTATCACTTCTGGTCATTTTATTGAATTTCCAAGCAAATGCAGTAAGGCAAGGCAAAAAATTATGATTTAAGAATTGGGAAGGAAGAATTGAAAACAACTTGATTGTACGTACAGAAAACCCAAAGGACTATAATCAAACTGTTAGAATTAACAAGTGAATTTGTTAAGCTTGCTATATAAAAGGTTAATATATAAAACTAAAAATCTGTTTTCCTATAATTGGACCAAATACAATTTTTAAACTGTATATAATAATACCAAATCCTTTGGAATAAATCCAGCAAAAGATGTTTAAGATCTGTGTGCTAAAAAGTCTAAAACATTTCTGAGCAAAATCAAGGATAACCTGAATAACTGGAGCAGCTGTACCCAGTGCGTGGACAAGATGCTGCAGTTGGAAAGATGTCAGTTCTCTCCAGATGGATCTACAGATTCAACATAATCCCAATCCTATGCAAGCAGACTTTTTTTTAAATTGGCAAAGCAGATTCCAGAGTGTATGGGGAAATGCAGAGGCTGAGAATGACCCTGAGCTCTTGGAGTACTAGGGGGAGAAGGAGCACAAGACCTGGGCCGTGGCGGTGTCTGCACGGTGTCCAGGGCAGGGGACCTGGACCACCAGGCGTCAAGACCAGTTAGGACAGTTGCTAGGACTCTGATGTTGGTGCAAGGACGGACAAGCCACCGACGGACAGAAGAGTCCAGAAATGCCCACAGGTGTAGGGCGGCCGACAGAGTACAGAGGTGGCGCTTCAGTGTATAGAGAAGGGTGGCCAGTGGGGTCTCTAGATGTAAGAAAAGAGAACTTGTGGACTAGCACTGCGTTCAGATGGATTGTCAAGCCAAATGAAAAGATGGGATGATACATTTTTTAGAGGAAGACATGGAAGAATATCTTCATGACCTTGGGGTAGAAAAAGATTTCCTAACCAGGAAGCACAAAAAAAACTGAAGGGAAAAGCAATTATAAATTGGACTGTGTTGAAATTAAAACATCTCTTCATCAAAAGACACCAGTAAGAGTGAAGAGGCTACAGAAGAGAAACAATGTATGTATCCACGTTTATCCTGAATATATCAAGAGTTCTACAGATCAAGAAGAAAAAGGCCAACAGCCGTTTGATCAACGGCAAGGGACTTGGACAGGCCCTTCACAACAGTAAGGAGCTCCACCAGCCAGGAAATACAGGAGGACATATCGCTTCACCATTAGAGGACTTCATAGCCACAGTGAGACCCCACTGTCCACTGACCAGAATGGACAAAATGAAAAAGGCAGGCGAGAATAACACAACAGAAGCCTGCAGGCCCTGATGGAGAGTGAATCATTAGCCGCTTTGGGAAGCTTCTGCCGGGCGCTCCCAACCGGCACACCCACTCTTGAATGCATGTTCTAAAGAGCGGCACGTGTCGGCTCACCAGCAGGCCCGGCCCCAGCTGGCCACCATGGCCCCCCTGCAGGAGCCAAAGCAGGGAACGACTCAGATGTCTGTCCACAATAGACAATTGGACTGTGGAGAGGTTTGCAGCAGCAAGACTGAGGAACAGCAGTTACCCAGCACTGAAGAATTTCAAACGTGGTGTTGGGTCACCAAAGCCAGACCCACAGGAGTACATGCTGTGCTTCCATTTGCATAGGGTCAGGAACAGGCTGTGCCTGTCGGCAGCTTCAGAGGAACAAGAGTGACTGGAAAGGCCATGAGGTGCTTCTAGAATGCTAGTATTTGTCATCTGTGCCCTGTTTGTATGTGTAAGTTGTAACCATTGGCAGAAAAAACAAGGTGGATAAATCAGACTGAGTTAAAGTTAGGAATCCGTGTTCACCAAAAGAAAATTAAAAGAGCAAAAAGATAAGCTCAGAATGAGTGAAGATATTGTAAGACATAGAACTAAGAAAAGGCTTATATCCAGAATATGTAAAGAGCTCCTACAAATAAGAAAGAGATGACCAAGTTGAAAAAAATATGCAAGAGTTTTGAATAAGAGCTATTCCAAAGAAATAGCCAGTGAAGAGCAATGAATAAAAGGTGCTTAACCTCAGTAGTCAGCAGGGAAATGCAAATTAGAACCACAAATGGGTAACCACTGTGTACCCCACAGAAACGGTGAAACCATGTGGCCTTGAAAACGCTATTTCCTGCATTTGTACATTGAGACACCGCATGGAAAACTGCCTGGCGGTGTCTGCTTAAGTTTAACATGGATACCTTGGGACCAGCCATGTCACAGAAATACACATGTGCCAAAAATTAAGTCCAAGGATTTCATAGCAGCTTTATTTGTAGCAGCTGAAACCCGCACCTGCAGTGCAATGGCTGAGTCAGCTGAGGGCCACCCTCATGTGGACGCCCGTGCCGCTGTGGGAACAGTGCAGTGCAGTCACGAGCTGCTGCACCAGACCCGTGGCCTAGTGCTGGACCTGATGTGGTTCTGGCACGTTTAAGTATGGGTGGAAGTCAGGAGTAGTGATAAGGGGGCAGACGGAGCAGGTGGTGGTGGAAGGGGGTGTGCTGGGAGGCAGCTGGTCTGCTTCAGAATGAGGTGGTCACTCACTGGGAAGGGCTTCTGGGTTGTCTGCTCTTGGCTCGAGCATCTGCTAACTTGCCTCTGGTCTGGAAGGACCTGGTGAGGGCGGAGATGCAGCTGACCCAGCCAGCCCACCCTGGCCTCCGTTCTCTGGTGGCTCTGCCCCGAGCATCCCATGTCCCGTGGTGGAGGTGCTTCGGGAGAGACTGGCTTCCTTTCATCAGAGTCTGTGCTGTCCTCTAGGCTGTGCTCCTCCCCTCCCTCCCCTTCCACCCTGCCGCCACGGTATAAGTTATGAAAGCCTTGGCAGAACACCTGGCAGCTGCAAGGTAGCCGCGGAGTTGGGAGAAGGGAGGTGCTAAGTCAAGGAGAGTGCTTTACTCTGTAAAACTGTTGTAGCCAGAAATGCATTTCCTTTCTTGTCTGTGGCCTAGGTAAATTTGAACCGCCGCTGTTTCACCCGAATGTGTATCCTTCAGGCACAGTGTGCCTGTCCATCCTAGAGGAGGACAAGGACTGGAGGCCGGCCATCACAATTAAGCAGGTATGGGCCGTGAGGAGTAGCCGCCACCCCTCTGCAGGGAGACGGCTTGTGGCCTTCGTCAGGAGCCGAGGCAGAGGTCTCCTCACAAGTCTGCCTTTTAGCTGTGAAACTGCTCTTTCCCCACCTGTGACAGTCTTGTTTGGTTTTTGTCTCCTGCCCAGATCTTATTAGGAATACAGGAACTTCTAAACGAACCAAATATCCAGGACCCGGCTCAAGCAGAGGCATACACAATTTACTGGTTAGTGAGCTCGGTCTGCCCCGGCTGGGCTGCCTGTCGGGAGAGGTACGGGGTCCGAGGTCACTTCCTCAGCATCTCCCCAGCCATGGAGGTGGGAGGAGGACGGCGCAAAGAGGGGAGACCACGGAAGGCGGTCAGAGGTGTCTGAAGAAAGGGCAGTGCTGAGGCTAGGCAGGCCCTCCAGGGAGCAGGAGCTGCCTCTGCAAAGGGCCTGTGGTGACCAGGGGCCAATGGGGGTAGGTGGAGGCAGAGGAGGGCAGAGTTTAGGTGACACAGGCTCCCAAGGCTTTCTCCCTTGATGAACAGTGGTAAAGCCAAACCTTGTGCTGCAGGAAGCTCCAGTCTAACTGAGAGGGGAAGGCCGCCTCGCTGGGGGACGCAGGCCAGCCTCCTGGTGGGGCCTGAACAGTGGCTGGGCAGATGTTCTCAGCACAGCACTGTTCAGGAATCCCAGACTTCCTCACGTATTTCAACTGGACTGGCCCTCCTCTGCCTTTCCCCATCCCCCTGCAGGGCACCTCAGCCTGGTGTGGTTCTCTGCCCACCGCCCACTTCATCAGGGGCATGGTTGGAGAGGCCGGGCAGCTTGCTTGGGGTCCCCCGCGACAGTCCTTACCACGCCCAGGGCTCCTGCAGTGTTGCTTGGCTCGATGAGTCTAGTCCTCTCTGGTGGTACAGGCGGCCTGTGTGTGTCAGAGGTGAAGGAGGAAGCCCTCTGTGCTGGCGGCCCACGTGGGCCTGCGGAAGGCAGGGACGGCCCTGACGTGGGCTGTCAGGACCCTCTGAGCAGGGACCCCCATGGTGGAGGTGGGCTGGGTTTGGACGCTCCAACTTTTGCCGCTCCAGCTGTCCCAACTCTCTTCTGTGGACCCATGCCCCGGCCCAGACAGCAGAGGCCGTTGGGAGGGAGACATCTGCTCCTTCCAGGGGCCTGCCATGTGGAGGGGGAGGCTGGGCCATGTCTCAGGGGACACGTGCCCACTGCCGAGAGGGCAAGAGCAGAGATTGGGGCAGTCCCGGGGTGGTCTAACATCCTGGTAGGAAGGGGGTGCCACCAGGGCCTTGGCAAGGCTGCCCAGCACTGCGGACTTAAGGCCCATCTCTGTCCAGACCCACAGCCCAAAGGCGTGCAGGCATTGCCCTGGTTTTAATTCCAGGGAGCTGAGCTTGGCTTCCACGCATGTACTCCTGTGCTGTGCAGTTAGGACCAGTGGGACCTGTCCCTACGGCGTGTGGGTGTGGTCTTGAAGCTCCCCTTACTGTGTGCCATGGCCCAGGAAACAACCACCCGCAGGCCGGAGCTGGCTGCTGCCTTGCTGTGAATAAAGTTTTACTGGCATGCTTTTGCACTGCAATGCAGAGTTGAGGAGTTGCCTTGGAGAGTGTGAGACTGCAGAGCCTAAAACACTCTGGCCCTTGAGAGAAAACATTTGCTGGTCCTGGTCTGTGTCACAGCAGGACAGAGTCCCACTTGTTCCAGCTTGTCGCGTTTTGCTGCTTGCTGTGCTCGTTTTTATTGTGCCCTGTAAGGGCACCGGCTGCCTGGGAGGGGCTGGGCTCTCCTGCAGGTGGGCACTGGTACCATGGCTGCAGGCTCAGCCCCGCCCCGGCTCCCACTTCGGACCTGACCTGAGCGGATTTCTTACTGGGTTTCCTTAGGATTTTCTTTTTTCCATGAACAAAATTTTCTCCTAAAAATACGTACTTCAGAAGCACCTCTTGGAGACTTGTTTGAAAGTTTCAGCTCCCTCTTCTCAGGCTCCCTGGAAGATCCCACCCTGGTGGCTTGGGTAGGACCACCACGGGCTCTGGAAGCCTCAGGGGTTAGGAGCACCGATCCTGGGGCCTTTGGGGTGGGAGCGCCTGCATGGCTTTGGGCCTGCTTCTCTGAGTCAAGGGGTGCCAGGGCAGCGGGGACCCCCCCAGGCTGATCCTCAAGCCAAAGCCTATGCTCTGAGCCACAGTGGATCCTGAGGCAGGCTAGCCATGGGAGCGCCCTAGCCATGGGGCTCAGCTGAAAAGGCCATGTGGGGCCAGGGTTGTCTCTGCTTCCTGACCGTGAGCCCTCGCGGAAGCCTCTGTCCCCGCCGTCCTCCACAGGCAGGTTGTTCTTACACCAGAACCCGCTCCACGCTGGCCCCTCCTCATTTGCCCCGACCCCCGCCGTGCCCCAGACGTGGCCTCCCCGAACCTCCAGAGCCGGGGTCTGCTCGGGCTGGGAATTCAGGTCACTGCAGAGCCTGCAGCCTCGGTGCAGGGGCTCCCCCAGGCCCTGGGCAAGGTCTGCCTATTCCCCTTTGCCCTGGAGCTGAGCCCCGAGCAGTCCTGTGTCTATTTTCAAAAGGTAAGAGCAGAGAAGAGGGGTGAGCAAGCTATATTTTTTCTTCAGTATTCTAAGTGCTGTTACCAACTTAGGAAAAAAAAAGAAACAGAAAACCACTGATTACTAGTGAGGTTGTAGGCTTTGTGAGTTTGTGTGTAGGATGCCTGCAGGGTTCTGGGCCCTGGCCCGGGGCCGGTTCCCCCACTGGGAACCTTGCCTGAACTGCAGGGTGGCAGGCCACCGGGCATTTCTCCTTCCCTGGCCTCACCCACCATCCAGAGCCCACCGGGCCCTCTCCATGTGCCTCCTGCTGCTGCTGCCTCTGTTGAGGGACCCACTCTGCTGCCTCCCTGGAGGTCCTGCCTCCCCTCCGGGGTGGTCCCCAAGTACACTCTCCCCAGCCAGGCAGAGCCCGGCTGCCCCCTTGGTTTCTAACATGCCTTTCTCTTCTTTCTGCAGCCAAAACAGAGTGGAATATGAGAAAAGGGTCCGAGCACAAGCCAAGAAGTTTGCACCCTCATAAACAGCGACCTGGTGGTATCGTCAAGAGGAAGGGATTGGTTTGGCAAGAACTTGTTTACAACATTTTTGCAAATCTAAAGTTGCTCTGTACAATTCCTAGTCCCCTAGGGGAGGGTGGGCGGGCGCCATCCCATTTCCGCCGCTGGTAGACCGCTCTCGGTTCGCTGACTTGCCCCGGTTTTTCATACAGGGTCTCTTCCTTCAGTCTTTTGTATTGTTGATTGTTATGTAAAACCTGCTTTTATTTTAATATTGATGTCAGTATTTCAACTGCTGTAAAATTATAAACTTTTATACTTGGGTAAATCCCCTAGGAGCTCGTTTCCTCGCTCGCGGGTGCAGGCATGCTTCGACGTTTAGCGCTGCCCTTTGCCTCTCGCTGGCTGTGTGGAAGATCACTCCCTGCCCCATACTTGTTTTCTCTTTTCAGAGCCTAGGTTGTGTTGCATACGCGCCTCAGAGCCAAAGCCAGCCAGCCCTCGTTTCTGCGGCCCTTCCTTTGTGCTTCTATGGCGTTTTGTCTGTGTTGCTGTTTAGAGTAAATAAACTGTTTATATAAAGGTTTTGTTGCATTATCGTCATTAAATAGTGCAAGAAAGAGGCTGCTGGCCCATCCAGCCCTCCGGCCACACGAAGCAGGGCTGCAGGCCCATCGTGGGGCTCTACCCACAGGGCAGAAGCCAGGCCGCCCCGAGCCCATCCGGCTTTGGGACGATCCCACGCCCTGGGTGGCTCACTCCCATTTGGGTCTTGTAAATAGTACTGTGTACAGAGGCGGTGTGTGTCCAGGCTTCAGGGACCCTCCCGCCCCCTGGTCTGTGAGCTGCAAGGGGCGAGGAGCACTCAGCTGGCTTGATGAGATGGGTCAGGGCCTTTAGGCGTGCGGGCTGGAAGTTGGCCGCAGAACTGTCCTGCTGCCGGGGCCCAGGTTAGGGCCCAAACCAGTGCTGACAGCTGCCAGGCAGCTGGACGGCGTGCATGTGTGGGCAGCATCCTGTTGGACCCAGGTGCTGGGCCCACATGGCTGTGGGCCTGGCTCTGCTGCCTCCTGGTGGTGGAGGGTTCCGGAGAGGGCTGCGGCCAGAGCCCCTCAGCAGGGCAGCCCAGCTTTCCTGCTGACACCAAGCCCGTGCCCGTGCGCGCTCTCGCTGGTTGTGCTTGGCGGCCACCCTCACCCCTTGGCACCCCTTCATCCCGAGCCCTCCAGGCAAGTGGTGCTTCCATTCCAGCTGCTCTGAGTGCCCGGGGCTCATGGCCCTGGCCTGTGCTACCCACACTGGCGTCCTGTCAGCCAACAGGGCCACGCGGGGCCCAGGCATCATCCTGAGCAGTAGGGAGGACCAGTCTTTGTGTTCTCGTTCACGAAGTTGCTTTGGCTGACAGCTCTGTTGGGGGAGGGCCGGGCTTGCATCAGCCCTTGGCCTGGGGTCCGGGCTCTGCGGGGCTGCCCTGGAGCCCTGGTTTGGCAGCAGGCGTGTTGGATGAAGTCGGAAGTGGCAGAGGGTGGGGAAGCCCATGGTCCCACATTGCTCCTGGCCCGTGGGGCCTTGTCTCTGGGTCATGAGGTGGTGTGCAGAGTTGTTCCCGGGCCCGGGGCCCGGTCTGGCTGTCAGCCCTCATGTGTCTCGGGCTCATTGCTCCAACTCTGGAGGACCTTTGCTTGCTGGGACTTTGGTCTCCTGTGGCTCCGGGGCCTGGGCCAAAGCGCAGCAGGATGGATGCTGGGTGAATGAAACCCCGAAGGAGCTTGGGGCGCGGGAGCCCCAGCGAGAGCAGGGGCTGGTCAGTGAAGGCCAGGCAGGCGAGGCCCACATCCAGCTCTCACGTTCAGGAAGGGGCCTCAGGCCCCTCGAGGAGACTTGGCAGTGTGCGTGATGGCTTGGCAGGAGGGCGTGTGTCCCACGAGGGGCATGGGCACGAGGAGCAGGTGGGTGCTGCCCTGTGGGGCCCGTGGGGCATGGCTGGGGAACTAACTGCAAGTGGGTGTCTTGAGAGGTGGCTTCCAAAGACCCCTGGAGGTGACACCCCATCTGGTGGCTTCTGAGGAACGGGCGTCTTGTCTGCTTGCTTAGCCGCCTGTTTGTGCTGTCGTGGAGCTCACAGGCTGACGTTTGCAGTGTGCTTGTCACGCAGGGGACCTTCTGTGGTAATTCAGCTGGGGTGTGTCTGTAGCCTGCGCCCGAATGTCTTATTTTGTAACCACTGAATTACATTTAGTAACAGTTCCACGTGTGTATATCGTTACTAAATACGGAAATCCAGTATATTTTATAAAGTGCTCTAAACTGATTGATGTTTCTAGCGAACTCTGGTGATCTCTGCTAATGAGACTTTCCTTTTGTACCGCAGTCCTTGGACGTGAACCTTGTAACGCGAGAATCTGAAATCTGACCCCCCTGGGGGGGCGCCTGGGGCATCTCGGGTTAGCGAGGACCTGTGGGCCACAGGTGAACCTCTGTATCCAGGACCCTTCACATTAAAACCCTTCCAGCAGCCCCGGTCTGCACGGCTTGTCCTTTCATGCGGCCCCTGGCGCTCTGCTGGGCTGTTGGGCCCCGACCCTCAGTGGTCCTTGGGGCTGGAGGCCCCTGGAGCTGTGTGCCCGCGGGCCAAGGCTGTGCCGCCTGCGGTACCTTCTCAGAGCTGGGCACCAGGCCTGTCCCCGCCCCTCCTGCACAGCTCGAGCCCTGGGCCTGCCCCTGTGCCACCCATGGCCAAGAGGGGCACGGCGGCCCTTGGCTGGACACGGCCTGTGTCCAGGACCCCTGGGGCCTTTCCTTGGGGACAGCTCCAGGAGCCCCAGCGCCACATGCCCGTGGGGTAGGGAGGGTTCGCAGGGCGTGGGGGTCAGCCCTGCCAGCCCTCAGTGGCCTGGGCCAAGACCTCATCTGGTCTCCATCTCGGAGCCCCGTGAGACTTGGGGCAGCTGGCCCAGGACCTCCAGGTGGGCTCTGGACCCCACCCGGAAGGCCTGCCGTCCTCACACGCCCGCCCCACCTGCCCGCAGTGTCCGGCCTTCCCGCCCTGCCTCGGGCTCCAGTATCTGCCAAGGGCAGCCTCCTGCTGCCATGACGACGAGTTGCCTGGTTAGAGGCCTGAGCACTGACTTTGGGTCACCTCGAACCGGTCTGAGCCGACTGCAGCTGGGGAGGGCCCCGAGGGCTTGGTCTCAGGCCTCGTCCCCAGCTGACCCAGTCCTGAGCCTGGGGGTATCCTTGGTGGCCAAGGCCTGGTCCCCAACCTGGAGGCCTCTAGACCGCCCACCCTGTCCAGGAAGAGATGGGGCAGGGGGGGCAGAGGGAGGGCAGAGGGGCAGGGCCTGGGACAGCCACGGTCCAGACAGGCCTCTGCGTGTGCGGCCCTGAGCAGAGCTGGTGAGAGAAGAGCAAGGGGATGGCCAAGGAAAATGGGTCAGTGGGCGGCCTTGGGTTCTGCCCTCCCACGTAAACCCACCCATGCCCTCCAGGACCCCCTAAAAGGGGAGAGGGAAGAGAGGGGTCCTGCCTTTCAGGAAGGAACTTGGAGCCCCTGGAGCTGGGACAGAGGGCGCCTCCAAGGTCGCTGCCCGGAGTCAGGGCACTGCTCCGTTTCCACCCGACCCCAGCATGCTGCCACACCCGAGGCCTCTGGACTAAGGGCTGGGCCTGCTCCCGGTGTGGACACTCAGCAGGCCCGGTGTCCTGCTGCCAGGCTGCCCCGGGCCACATGGACAGCAGCCTGTGGTGGCTCTGCAGGGCCCATCCTGGGCCTCTCGCCCGCCCCCACCCGGCCCCCACAGGCCGCAGACTGGAAGAGGCCCCAGGCCTGGGACAGTGGCCTGAGGAGCAGGAGCCACCTCCAGCCCAGTGCCCGCTCCGTGCCAGCAGGCATTCCCACCCCAGGATGGCGCAGTCTGTGCGATGGGTGCCTGCAGCTTCAGGAGCCTCCACCCCAGGGCAGGTGCCTGGGCCCGTCGCCTCCTTCGCTCTGGCCCTGCCCTGGGACGGCCCCTAGGGCAGCGATGGGAGGCTCTGGGCATCCAGACGCTGGGCCTGCAATTCCCCGGGCTGCCACCAGAGGTTGGTGGGGGGGTCTGGGCTCGTGCCGAGGTGTCAGCTGAGGATTGGGAGAGTGGCGTTTACTCCTGGCTGGCCCTAGGGGGCTGTGCCACTCGCCTGCTGCAGACCCCTTCCAGCCTGGAGCCGCAGGGGTGGGCCCAGCAGGGCCTGTGCCTGCCACGCCTCCCAGCCTGAGCTGGGCAGCTGCCCCAGTGCTAAGAGCTGCCCCCAGGACTCACGGGGGTCTGGTAACTGAAGAGAGCCCTCTGAGCGAGATCTGGGGACATGGGCAGGCATGGGGGAATGGTCCTGAGGGGGCCCCAAGGCCCACCTTCCTCCTTGCCCACCCTGGCGGGGGTCAGATGGGAATGGGCTTCCACCTACAGCCTGTGGAGGTGCAAATGGAGTCACCGAAGGCAAGAGCCTCCCCGCAGGGCATGGGGTTCCCGAAGACCCCCAGTTCCTGACAGGGCCCGGTGAGCTTCGCAGCCCACACCCACAAGCGCTGGCTGCACACTGAGGTGCCCACAGCATCTCCCAGCAGCCCTGGGCGGGCACAGCCGCAGTGCCCCTGTTACGGAGGGGGACGGTGAAGCGGTCAACAGTGGCCAGGGCTCCAGGCTCAGGACAGGGCTGGGAGGACGAAGGAATCAGTTGAATGGGGCCATCATTCATTCATTCATTCATTCGTTCACTCAAACCGTCCCTAAAGATTTGTGAAGGAGGGAAGAGGCCTGGGGAAACACTTATTGCTGTGTTGTCCTGGAAAAGTCCCTTCCCATCCCAGGACCCCTGTTTCCCTACCTGTAAAAGAGGGGAGCAAGCAGGCTCCAAGGGTCCTGTTGGCTCCGACAGGCTGTGGAGTCAGGGGCTGGTGCTTCTGTGGGTCCTGGGGAGGCTGGACCCCCTGCTGCCTTGGCTCCCTGCAGGGGGTGGATTGGGGGTCTGGGGGCCGAGCAGGGGCACTTGCCCCCTGCAGCCCCCCCCCCCAACTTCCTGTTTACAGCAGCTCCGGAGCCTCTTCACCCCAAAGCCATTAGGATCACCATGGCAACCAGACCCATGTTTGTTCCAACAGGTTGGCAGAACCTGACGCAAGACTGCAGCAGCTGTCACGAGGCAGGGGCACCGCACTGAGAACCAGGCTCGGACCGGGAGGGACATGGGCTTCCCCGCCTGACCCTTCTAGGGGGAGCCACAGTGCAGTTGGTGGGCACAGGTTCCAGGACCCCCCACACCCCTGGCATAACTTCTAACTCACCTCTGTCCCAGTTGTTGCATCTCCGTGTTCCCACCCCACCCCACCCCCCATTTCCCTGGTTGTGTTGAGGCTGGGGGTAGGGGTGGAGGCCTTGCAGGAGGGCCCACTGGGCAGGGCTGTGCTGTACTGTCTCCTGTCCCACTAGGACAGGCACAGGGCTGGGTGGACATGTGAATCGGGGTCCAGAGGCCCATACAGGTGGCCCAGCTAGTACAGTGTCCAGCCCACTTCGGGCGAGGGAGGTGCCACCTTTCTCCTGCCTGGGCTGGGCACGGCCATCAAGGGAATGCTGGATGGACTGGTGCCATTGTTCACAGCTGGGCTCCCCCTCCCTGCACGGAGCTTTCTGGAAGCCTGTTCCAGCCTCCGGCTCTCCCCTTGACTCAGCTGACCTGCCCTGCCCAGGGTGGACCTTCAGCCAAGCTAGAGAAGGTTCTAAACCTGGCTGTCTGCCTCGCACTGTCTCAAAGTATCCCTTTGAGTGAAAATCCAAGTCCCATCCCCTGCGTGGACCAAGGCGCTTGGGTGCCCACCCAGCCCAGCCTGGGAGACAGGGATGGTCAAACCTGGCCACCTGCCTGGGCAGCCGGAGATGGCACTGAGAGGCGGTGCTCAGCCCTGGGCGCGGGCACCGGTCCCCATCACTCCAAGGGAGCTGGGGTGGGGGGCCGGGGGCAGGCCCCACCGGCCCTGCTAGCAGGACCTTGGCGCGGTCCAGTCCCCCAGCTGCTCTTGACCCTAAACCCGGCTTGTTAGGGTTGTCGCCTGCAAAACCAGCCCGCCAGCGGTCCCGTCTGAGAAGAGGCGCGCTTGGCCCGGGACCCCAGCCCAGGTGCGCAGGATAGGGGGAAGAGTCCCAGCCGGCTGTGCCGACTTCTAGAAGGGCCTGCGCCGCCGCCTGCGCACCGGTCTCCCCCGGCCCGGGGAGGGAGCCCCGTAGACGGCCCCTCCCTCACCCTTCCCTCCCCCTCCCCACCCCGGGAGGGCGAGCGTGGCCGGCGGGGGTCCTGGCGACCACCTGTTGGGTGACTGCAGGCCCCGGGGACGGGAGGAGGCCCCCGGCCCGACACCCCCCCGCGACGGGGCGGAGCGAGCGCCCGGCCCCGCCCCTCCCGCCCGCGGCCGCAGCGCGTCGGGCCGGCTGTCCTCAGTCTTCGGCGGGAGCGGGCGCCTGGGCCTCGGCGTCCCCGCAGCCGGAGCCCCGCGCCCCCCGCGCCCCGAGAGGCGGGCGCGGCCCGGCCCCCGGTGAGTGCCGCCGGCCCCCGCCCGCGCTGTCCGGCCGCCGTCGGAGCTCGGCCCCGCGACCCCCGCCCGCCGGGCGCCGCCCCCACCTGCGCCGCGCTCGCCGCCGACCCCCGGGCGCCGGGCCGGGTCCCCGAGGCAGCGGACGACGCGAAGGTGGTCAAGGAGCGCCCTCGGACCTGGGGAAACTGAGGCTGGGCGCTGCTCGGGGGCGGGGCCTCGGGCCCTCTCCTTTCCGCGCGCCCTCCCCGGGTCCCCGACCTCCCTGCCGCGGGGCGCGCAGGACGCCGGCGCCCACCGACCCCGTCAGCTTGGGACGTCCCCGCCCGCCTCCCGGGAAGTCCCTCCTTAAGTCTTGCTGCAATCCCTCCAGCGCGCGCCCCGCCCCCGGCCGCCGGGGATTGAAATCCCGCACCTGCGGGCACCTGCGCGCGCCAGGGTCGGGGCTCGGGGGTCTGGGGAGGGGCTTGTGGTGGGTAACAGCACACGCAGGCATGTCGCCCGCCCCAGCCAGCCGTGCCCCCCCACTCCGGTGATGGACCGAGACTGCGCTCGAACTGGACAGGGGACGGATCTCCACCTCCTCGGGACCATGGAGAAGGGAGGGGTGCCGGGAGGGAGAAGCTGGGGAGCCGAGGAGCAGCAAGGAACGGGCCATGGGGGCGAGAGAGGTGAGTGAGGGCGGGTGAGAGGTGGAGCCGGGGCGGGGGCTCAGAAGAACCCAGGACCAGGACATTTGTGGTTGGTGCATTCATTCTAGAAGCATCCAGCTGGCCCTTTTCAGCTGGCCTCAGGCCTCAGTGAGCTCTGGGTCGACCCACAGGGCTTGTTAAAGTGCAGACCCCCCCACACACACACCCCAGCGTGGGGTGTGGGCGCCAGGGAGCAGCCTCCTCAGCGGCCTGTTACTTGCATCTGGCCACTGGCGCCCACTCAGTGCAAGGGAGCCCCGTCTGCGGCCGGGGGTGGGGTGGGGGGTGGAGATGAGAACTGGAAGCCGGTGGGAGAGGTCCAAGGAGGGGCCAGTGGGGCCGGGCAGGGAAGACGAGGAAAACCAGAAGGGGAGAGAAGACCAAGGGGGACGTGTGGAGAGCCAGCTCGGGGCAGGATGTCCGGCCATACTGCCCCCACTGCACACACAGGGACAATCAGTGGGGGCTGAGGGGCCGGGCCATGGGGGACAGTCACACACCCGGGCCTCCATGGCCTGCAGGGTCCAGGCGTGGGGTGCAGCGGGGTGATCAGCTGTCCAGGCGGTCCCGGGGGGCCGGCAGTGGGGCTCCAGCCTGGCCGTGGGCTGAGGGGAGGGGTCAGCTGGACACCCAGGACCAGGGCGCCTCGGGAGCTAGGCGTTGCAGACTTCGGTTTTGGCCTCCCCTGGGGTGAGGCGGTGGGTAGAAATGCAGGGAGGGGGCCCACACCTCCTTTCTGCCTTTAAACCCTTTGTTCTCGCCGGACCCCCGCCCCCCCCACCCCACGTCACCTGTGGCTCAGGCCGCTCGGCTTCTGCGTCACGTCTGTCTCTGGGACCTGAGCCCCCATAGCCCCTGTCACGTGCAGAGGCGGCTGGCAGTTGCCCTGGCAACGGCTCAAGTAGCGGCTGATCCACTGGCTTTGGGGGTCTGGTTGAGGGGGTCCGCGTCTTGCACAGAGCCTGAGAGGGAAGGGGGGCCTGTGACACCCGCCCGCTGGGGCCGCACAGAGGCCTGTGGGGGCGGCAGTTTTCAGAAGCTCTGTGCCCAGCCTGTGGACCCCCATCCTTGGGTGGTGTCTCCCGTGGGAGTCCTTGATGGATCTGAAGGAGTGGGGGCCCCAGCCGCGCCGCTCCTAGAGCGAAGCTGCTCACCCCGCACCCACGTCCCGTCCACTCCTGGTTCCAGCCAGGTCAGACCCCCTGGGCTTGCGAGGACCAGGGTGGGGCATCGGGAAGAGGCTCAGTGGCTAGCAAGGGGTGACAGGATCCCGGGAGTAGAGAGAAAGACGGGTCCGGAGGGGAGCAGGCAGGGTGCTGGCCCCACCCCCGATGGGGTGGGCAGGGCGGGCAGAGGCCCATCAGGCGTGGGTGAGGCCCCAGGAGGGCAGCTGGCCCTGGGGCAATCAGAACCTGCGCTCCCCCCACTGTCGGCCCGCGTGGCCCTGGGCCGGGTCCGCTCCGTGAGCCTCTGTCCCCTGCTTGGACAAGGGGGGGGTGGCAGCAGCTCCCTGTGGGCCTGGCTCTGAGGCTCCTTGGTTCGTGGGCGAGGTCGTGTGCAAGTAAGGGGGTCGGGGACCCTGGGTACACCCTCTGCGGGAACCACCTGTGGCTCCAGGGAGGGGGAGCACGGCGTGTCCCATCCACTGATGGCAGTGAGTCCCAGTGGCAGTAGGGGCCTGGCTGGGGTCCTTCACCTTACCCTTTGTTGATGGGGGAGCAGGAGCCCAGCCTGGGGGTGTCTGGAGAAAGCACAGGGCCAGGGGTTGTAGCATGACCCGAGAGGAAAGCAGAGTGTCCAGGCAGGGCAGCTGGGGAGGCCACAGCATCTCACCTGTTACCTCCTGGGGTCTGCAGAGGAAACTGAGCCCCCTCCCGCAAGGGAGATTTGTGGGTTCAGAACGAGCCAAGCCTCCCTCCCTGGCACAGATCGAGAAGGGGAGACTTGGAGAAAGCAGGGGAGGGCAGAATGCCAGGGCCCGCCTTCTTGGAAGGGAAGGGACCCCATTACTCAGAGGGGCCGACTGCTGGTCACTGGTGCTGTGCCGTTACCCCCCACCCCCACCCCCACCCACCTCCCCAGGGCTGCAGAGTTGCCTGGCTGAGCCCCTGAGCCAGGTTCTGACCTAGCAGATCAGGACGGGGGCTGGAGCTGGGCCTTCCCCCGCTGCTCCTGTTGCTCTGTTGCCATGACAGCAACAGCCGAGGGATATGCAAGCTGGGGTGCTGGCCACCCCAGGCACTTTCCCATTGGGGCACAACTGGGGGCAGGCTCTGCTTGATGGTGGGGGAAAGGTGAAGTGGGACTTACCACCCAGTGTGGGGAGGGGGCCTGGCCTGGGGTCCATGTGGCTCCCTGGGTGCCCAGCACAGCTCAGGGGTGCGGGTGGACCCCCAGCCACCATTGGCAGTTCCCACCCCTCCTGTTGCTCAGGGGACTGTCAGGAGCCAGGTGCCAAGGACTCTGGCACATCCAGCAATCACCTCTATAACAATTTCTGTGGTCTGCCTCTTGGAGTTGGGCAGGAGGGTTCACATCTAACTGCTCAGTGCAGGATGGGATGTGCGATGTTGGGAGGGCATGGGAACGCCAAAGAACCTGTGAATGAGTGACTGAGTGAATGAATGAATGAGTGATGGATGAGTGAGTGAATGGATGAGGAGTGAGTGAGGGAATGAGTGGATGGAGGAGTGAGAGAATGAATGAGTGGATGGGTGAGTGAGTGATGGAGGAGTGAGAGAATGAGTGTATGAATGAGTGGATAGAGGGGTGAGAGAATGCATGAGTGGTGGATAAGTGAGTGAATGAGTATGAGGAGTGAGTGAATGAATGAGTGGTGGGGGAGTGAATGAATGAGTGGTGGGGGAGTGAATGAATGCATCGTGGAGTGAGTGAATGAATGCATCGTGGAGTGAGTGAGTGAATGAATGAGTGGTGGAGGAGTGAATGAATGCATCGTGGAGTGAGTGAGTGAATGAATGAGTGGTGGAGTGAGTGAACGAATGCATGATGGAGGAGTGAGTGAATGAATGAATGAGTGGTGGACGAGTGAATGAATGAGTGGTGGAGGAGCGAGTGAATGCATGGTGGTGGAGGTGTGAATGAATGAATGAGGTGGAGGAGTGAGTGCACGAATGCATGAGCGGCGGCGGGGAGGCGCGTCGGTGCGGCCTGGGCAGCGAGCGCCCGCTCTGCCCGCAGCCGGCGCCATGTCGAGCCTGCTGGAGCTGAGGAGCAGCGTGCTCAGGCAGGTGCAGGTGCGCCCGCCCTTCCGCCGCCGGGCCGACGAGGACGCGGGGAGCTCGGGCGCCGCCGCGCAGGGCCCCCCCGCGGGAGCCTGGTGAGTGCCCCGGGCCTTCCCTGCCCCGCGCGGCCGGCTCGCGGGGTGGCGGCGGGGGTCGGGGGCCGCGGCGGGCGCCCGCTGGGACCTGGGCCCGGCCTGTCTCCCAGGAAACCCGGGGACGGCGTGGAGTTCTTCGCCCAGATGCGCCTCATCCTGAAGAAGGGCGAAGGCCGGCAGCGCCTGCCCGGCGCCGAGGTGAGGGCGATGCCCGGCCCCACCCAGCCCGCGGGGGCCCCACTGTCCGGCACCCTCAGGCCTTCTGGGCTCAGGGGGGACCTCCCCACCCCGGGAGACCCCTGCCCCCGGGAGTCTCCCTCCCCACTCCCGAGACGCCCCCC
>PVIY010033397.1:0-28095 GCA_004026745.1 Myrmecophaga tridactyla
CCTTCTGTTCCTAGTTTCCTAATTGTTTTAATCAAGAAGTTATTCTGGATTTTGACAAATGTCTTTTCTGTGTCAACTGGGATGATCATGTTTCCCCCCTCCATCATTCTGTTAATGTGAAGTATTACTTTATTTAATACTTACATAGAACCACTTTGCATGCATGGTATAAATCCCACTTAATCATTGAGAACAGTTCCCTAAATATGCTGTTGGATTTTGCTTGCTAGCATTTTCTTAACTATGTCTGCATCCATATTCATAAGAGATATAGGCCTGTAATTTTCTTGTCTTGTGGCTTGGTATAATGGTGATGTTGGCCTCATGATGTAATTATGTAGTATTCTCTCCTCTTCAAATTTTTGTAAGACTTTGAGCAGGTTTGTTTTAATTCTTCTTGAAATACTTAGTAAAATGCCCCTGTGAAGCCATGTGGTCCAGGGATATTTTTTGTGGGGAGTTTTTTTGTTTGTTTGTTTGTGTTTTTGTAGTTCAATCTCTTTACTAACTGTTGGTTTGTTGAGATTTTCTATTTCTTCTTGAGTCAATGTAGGTAGTTTCTGTGTTTATAGGAACTTGTCCATTTCATCTAAGTTATCTAATTTGCTGCTGTACAGTTGTTCATAGCATCCCACTATAGTCTTTTTATTTCAGTAGGTCAGTAGTAATGTTCCCTGTTTCTTTTTGATTTTCTTTTTTTTGTTTCTTCTTTATTTTTAGTCAATCTAGCAAATGTTTGTCAATTTTATTGATCTTTTCAAAGATCATCTTTTGGTTTTCTTGATTCTCTCTTCATTTTTTTAAATCTTCATTTCATCACCTCTGCTCTAATCTTTTTTGTGTGTGCCTTTCCTTCTGCTTCAGTTTGCTCCTCTTCTTCTAGTTCTTCAAGATTTGAGGTTAGGTCTCTGATTGGAAATATTTCTTCTTTTTTAATGTAAACATTTAGAGCTTCAAATTTTCATCTCAGCCCTACTTTTGCTGCATCCCATACATTTTGGTATGCTGTCTATTCATTTTTATTCACCTCAAGATATTTCCTAAATTTCCTTGTGATTTCCTGTTTAGCTCATTGGTCATTTAAGAGAATGTTGTTTAACTTCAACATATTTGTGAATTTTCAATTTCTCCCTTTTCTATTGATTTCTAGCTTCATTCCATTATGACTGGAGAAGATACATTGTAAGATTTCAATACTTTTTAATTTATTGAAGCTTGTTCTATGACTTAACATATAGTCTGTCCTGGAGAATGATCCGTGTGCATGAGAGAAGGATATGTGTTCTGTGGTTGTTGGGTGACATGTTCTATATATACTGGCTCAGTCTAGGTGGTTTAGAGTATTGTTCAATTCCTTGTATTGATCCTTTTACTAGATGTTCTATTCATTATTGAAGATCATTATTCATATAAGAAGATGTATTAAGCCTCCTACCATTAATGTAGAACTGTCTGTTTCTCCCTTCAAATCTGTATGTATTTGCTTCACGTTTATTGGAGCTCTGTTGTTAGCATATATATTTATTTATAATTGTTATGACTTCTTGATGACTTGACACCTTTTTTAGTACATAATGACCATCTCTGCTCCTTGTAATTGGTTTTGATTTGCATTCTATTTTGTTTGATACTAGTATATGTACACCAGCTGTCTTTTGATTACTATTTACTGAAATATATATTTCCATCCTTTCACTTTCAATCTACTTATGTCTTTGAATTTGAGGTGAGTCTCTTGTAAACAGCATATAATTTGTATCCATTCCACCAGTCTCTTCTTTTTGACTTCATTTGCATTTAAAATCACTACTGATAATACTGGACTTTCTTCTGCCATTTTGTTATTAGGTCTTTGTAAGTGTTATACTTTTTTATGCCCCTCAATTCTTTGGTTAATACCTACTTTCATGTTTATATGACCTCTTTAAGTAAACTTATTGACTCACTTCTTTCTATTTTCATATATTTTTCATGTATTTTCCTTGTGGCTACCATGGTGTTAAAATTTAATATCCTAAATATATAACAATAATATTTGATTTGATACCAACTTGACTTCCACAGCATACACATACACTATTCATATATGACTCCATCCCCTCCACCTTTTTTTTGTCCTTTCACAATTATTTCTTTGTACGTTCTGTTTCCAAAATCATAGATTTAACATTACTGTTGATGCATTTTTATTTTCACAGCTGTAGGCAGTAGGAAATGGGGATACATACCAAAAAATGCAATATTATACAACTGGTAGTTATAATTACTCAAATCACTGCCATTTACTGAAGGTTTTTATTTCTTTATTACTCTTTAAACCAGTGTCTAGTGTCCTTTCCTTTCAGTATTAAGAGCTCCCTTTTGCATTGTTTGTAGGGCAGGTCTAGCAGTGATGAACTCCCTTAGCTTTTATTTTTTGGGAATATCTTAAATTCTCCCTTATTTTTTAATGAAAATCTCTCCCAGTATAAAACTCTCACTTGGCAATTGTTTTCTTTTAGCAATTTAAATATTTCAACCTATTGCCTTCTTGTCTCCATGGTTTCTAATGAGAAATCAGCACTTAATCTAATTGGTACTCCCTTGTATGTAACTTGTTACTTTTCTCTTTCAGCTTTCAAAACTCTTTCCTTGTCCTTTGCATTACACAGTTTGATCAGCATGTGATGGAGCATATTTTCCCTTAAATTTATCCTGTTTGGTATTCTCTGGGCTTCTTGAGAATTCATATCTTTTGCTAAGTTTAGGAGGTTTTCTCTCATTATTTCTTTGAATATTCTTTTTGCCCCTTTCTCTCTTTCTTCTCCTGTGGGACTGTTAATATCAATGTTGTCATGCCTGACGGTGTACCATAGGTCTTTTATACTATTACATACACACCCACCCACCCACCCACACACACACACACATATATATATATATATATTTTTTTTTCTTTCTGCTCTTCAGCCTGACTCATTTCAATTGTCTTACGTTTGAGTTTATTTTTTCTCTCCTCTGTCAGCTCCATCTGTTTGTGAAACCCTCCTGGAAAATTTTCACTTCATTTATTGTGGTCTTCAACTCCATTATTTCTGTTTTGTTTCCTTTTAAAATTTCTATCCCTTTAAGTTTCCCATACTGTTCATTCATTGTTTCCCTAAAATCCTTTAGTTCTTTCTCCATATTTTCTTTCACCTCCTTGAGCCTATTGAGGATCATTATTTTGAAGTCTTTGTCTAGAATGTCCACAGTCTGGTCTTCTTTATTGGTGTTTCTTGGATTTTCATCCTCTTCCTTTGGATAGATCATCATTTCCTGTTTCTTTGTCTTGTAATCTTTTGTTGAACATTCTATATTTTACTATTTTAAAATGTTAACTCTGGCATTTATTTCCTGAAATATATTTCTTGAGTTTGTGACCAGCTGGTAATATGACATATTTTCTTAAATGTCAGCCCTCTTATCAAGAAGTTCTGCCCATGGTGAATACAAAGTACAGGGTTCTCACTGTCTTTTAGGAATTGTGTCTTGTTCTATTTGTGCTTGCTGGTTTCTTAGGAGTTCTCCTGCTAGAAGAGTTTGAATTCCCCCTCTACTTTTCAGGAGACAGTCCTTCTCTCTCTTTTGGGTATTGCATTCCTGGACTTAAAGCTGATAAGGCTTTGCCCCAGGCTGTCTGCTTCAATTGTTTCTTATGCTACTTTCAATTTCACAATTGTAGGACAAATACTGGGAATGGGCTGGAGAAGAGTTTCTCAAAGTCTTTCCCTGACAGAACAAGGAAAAACAAGTAAAGGAAAAACAGGAGTGACGGCCAGCTCTAAACTGTGCTGGAAAGGGTTTAATGAAGAGGCCAGGAAGGGTAACAGGAGCTTCTTCCTTGGTTCCCCAAAGTTGTGTTTTCTTGACCTGCCCAGCAAATGAAGCCCTTCAACTGTCCTACATAGATAGCTCTGAGGAAGCACACCATCCTTAAGACTCCTCTGTTGCCTTTGTCTGAAATACATTGGAACAATGGCCAACCTCAGAGCTAGGCCCACAGCAATCTAAAGTAGCCATGATTGGTGATCCCCCACCCTGGATCTTGAGGAAGAGGAGCTTTAATCTCTTTCTGGCACCAGCAAGCTATGTTAGGGGTCATATCCCACTGTTGCCTGCTGTGAGAGTGGGGGATGGATGTCATTAACTGCCACTTGTAGAGAGCAATTTACTGGTACTTACTATTATTTACCAGCTTCTTCCTCTCACTCTTCCCTGGATGTTAATTAGTGTTCTACTGGACTCTGGAGTCTCAAAATTGTTGATTCACATAGTTCCTGCCTGTTTAATTGCTGTTCTGCTGGAGGGACTGGTTCCTGGTGCTTCCTATTCAGCAGTTTCCCACAGTCCCTATCATGGTCTCCAGCTCAGTAGTATACAATTTCTTTCTCTTCCAGAACAGTCTTTATCCTCATCTTTGCTAAGGTAGCCATTTTATTCCTTTGCTATACTTATGTGTGCAGTGTCATCTTTCTCTTACTAGGTGATAAATTCCTTAATTAAAAGGATCATTTCTTATCTATGCTTTACATCCACATAACACTTGCATGGTACCTTGTACAGTAGATGCACTTGAAATGTTTTACCTGAAAAGTGTGAGGGCCAAAGGAACACTTATAAGAATAGTCAGCTGTTTTAGCAGTAGTCAGCAAACTTTTTCTATAAAGGAACAGACAGTAAGTATTTTCAGCTTTACTGTTCGTACTTTCTCTTTGGCAGCTACTGAACTCTGCCTTTGTAGTGTGAAAACATCCACAGACAATAACTTAACCAGTGAGCATGACTGTGTTCCAATAAAACTTTATTTACAAAACAGGCTGGGTGCTAGATTTGACTCATATCTATAGTTTGTCAGTTCTTGTTCTATATCATGTCCCAAATGTTAGTGATCTCTGTTCTAAGATGGAGTTGTTCTGCAGGAAGAGAGAATGTATTTATCAATACAAACCTTCCCCATCACTGGAAAAATTCAAGACTGCAGGCTTCTGAAAGAAGGTCAGACATGTTGTTTATATAAGCAAAGGCCAGTACTATGATTTGCTTCATATATCTTTCCATTCCTACATGAAATCTTTTCTTAATATCATCCTCTTCTTAGTCTCTCCTTAAAGCTCTATTTTTCCCAATCTTTAAAAGATAATAAATAAGAATTTCCTATTAAAGTTAATGGGTTTTCAGTGACCTTCTGCAAAGAGGAAATGAGAAAAAAATCTTATTAGAACCTATCTCCATCATATAGATTGAACTGCAATTCAACAATTATAAAATTTGGATTTTTTGCTTTATCAATCAACTCTATCTCTTTTCCTTTAATATCCTTTTAGGGGACCTAAAATGAAATTAGCTTTTGGCAATTTCCTAAGGCAAAGTGGTGGGGGAAACAGAAGATATCTTGGGTGAAAATAAAATCATAGGGAGATGAAACCATCATGCAATGAAGTGGTAAATTTAATATTTAAACTGATGGTTATTTCTTTACTCTTACCTTAAAAGTTCCCCCAAGCTTTTAGATTGTGTTCGGTTAATAGAAAAATATATTTGAGTTCACATTCCCAAAAATTATTGTCTCAGGACACGTCATAGACCTAACATGAAAGTCATCCCTAGCAATAGTGGATATAAATTCATAACACAAATAGTTTCTGCCTGAAAATGTAGACACTTGACACTTAATTTCTTTTCACATCTTATTAGGTTCCCATGGTTTTACCACAGATTTGGGCTGATAAAAGCTGATGCTAAGAATAGACGTGTCAGCTCTTATTACTAGTATTACTTATTCCTAGGATTATCTTCTACTAGCCATTTCTTGGCAGCAATGTTTTTAAGTTACTTGGCCATTTTGTGAGGGTCATCTTTGCTAAACAGAGAAAATATCTGTAACTCTACTTAATGGGGCCCATGTAAACAGCAGTGAATCATGGCACATAGAAAGCAGGTGCTGAATGAGGGCATGGCTTGCCAACCCATCCCTCTCTGCTTTTTGGACTGTGACACTGTCTGTGTGATCATCAGCCCCAGTTAGGTCTATGCTATCAAACTATATGTTCATTATCAGAAAACTTGCCATTCCCTACTATTCTCTTTAGATGAACACAATTATAAATAGAGGTTGGGAAATATCTTCACTTCACCCAATAGAAAACATCCAGGTTGGGAGATGTGCCAGTTTGAAAGTATTATGTACCCCAAAAAAGTCATGTTTTATTCCTAATTCAATCTTGTGGAGGCAACCATTTCTTTTAATCCTGATTCAATAATGTATGTTGGAAACTTTCTATTAGATTATCTCCACAGAGATATGACTCACCCAATGGTGGGTGTGAAATTTGATTAGGTGGAGATGTGACTCCACCATTCCAAGTGTGTCTTGACTACTCTACTGGAATCCTTTAAAAGAGGGAATATTTTGGAGAGAGCCAGAAAGGACAGAAATGACAGAGCTGATAGAAACTTCAGAGCAGACTTGATAACAGATGCCAATACTTGGAAACAGAGACATGGATGTTTGGAGATGTTAGAGCCCAGCAGACATCGCCATGAGATGTTAAACAAGCCAGAAACTAAAGAGAGTCAGGGGAAGCCATGAGATGAAAGCCAGCCCTGGAGAAGCAAAGTGAGGAACCCCATAGGAACAGAGGCCAAAAGCAATGAAGCCCAGGAACAAGGGACCAGCAGATGCCAGCCATGTGACTACCCAGGTGACAGAGGTGTTCCTGACTCAACGGCCTTTCTTGAGTGAAGGTAACCTCTTGTTGGTGCCTTAATTTGGACACTTTCACTTCCTTAGAACTATAAACTGGTAGCTTATTAAATTCCCCTTTTTAAAGGCTGTTCCAGTTCTGGTAGATCGCCTTCCAGCAGCTTATAAACTAACTCAGTAGATGTCTGATTAAAACCACAATCTTGTCCTCATTGGAACATCAGGCACAGACTCATGGTGAGCTCTGGAGCTTTGCTACTCCTCTTTATGGACCTTCACTTCTGGAGATTTCCTCTAGAACTTCTGCAGTGGCCCCACAAAATATGGTCAAGTCCTATTCTTTGGTATCTTATTTGGAAATAGGGTTAGTTCAGATGTAATTAAATTAAGGGTCACAAGATGAGATCATCCTGGATTTGATGAGAGTCCTTATAAGAGATGGAAAAGGAGATGGAGAAGGTACAGAGTCTCAGAAGGGGGACCATATATAGACAGATATAGAGACTGGAGTGATATGTCTACAAACCAAGGACTGTGAAAGATTGCTCAAAGCCACAAGAAACTAGGAAAGAGGGATGAAATGCATTCTCCCTCTTAGCCTCCAGAAGGAACCAACCCTGCAACACCTTGATTTCAGACTTTTGGCCTCCAGAAGCATGAGAGAATAATTTTCTGATGTTTTAAGTCATCCAGTTTGTGGCATTTTTTTATAGAAGTCCCTAGGAACTAATACAATATCCCAATATCTCTCTTTTTAGTTCAATCTCTATCAATAATAGTTCCCTTCCTGTTTAATATACACATTTCACCAGACAGGTAGATGCATGGGATATACATGTGAAGCCTTGGAATTGATATGGCCATTTTGCTACCAATAGAGAAACCAGCCTGAGGATGAAACTGACAGTTGGGCCTCACAGAATCACAGAAATAGAGTTGGAGCCATGATAAAACTGTACCTGAAATATGAAAACTTCCTCCTGAAACTAGAGCAAACATATCCCTTTTAACCCTGCTTGAACTGGATATTTTATTACTTGCCACTGAAAGCATTCTAATATACACTCCTTTCCCTCCTTTGTCCTTTCAGTCTCTTTTGCTTTCTCTCTCTTATAAATTCAACAAATATTAATTCATTGCTGAATTGTAGGCCTTTATACTCTTGTTTTTAGGGCATTATTTCCAACAATTTTGCCAGATATATTCATAATATAAACATAACATAGGTGCTTTCTATTTCCTTTTGCCATATGAGATATGATATGGCAGTCAGGGAAAAAGAAAAATGAAAACACAAATGATAGTTATAATCTGCTTGTGGAGAAGTTAACACAACAAAGTTATGTATATCCTACTACCTTTTCTTTCAGTAAGTTATGAAAAATGGGGTATAAAACATCTTGCTACCAAAATGAAGTATTTGACAACTACTTATAGTATACATGATATAACAAAGCAATTTAAAAGATATTAGGAGGGAAAAATATGTCAGCTCAGGGTTCTAATCTGTTGGGAGAGTTGTGGTCCTATAGCTGCGTTCATGAATGAATCTAGCTTATTTGACTTTTGATTTTCTTTCATCCTGCAATTGCTATATGATCATACTCCTCCTCCTTCTCTTCCTCCTCCCCCTCCCCCTCCCTGCACTCCTTCTCCACCTCTTCTTCCTCTTTCTCCTACTTTTTGTCAGCTACATCTCTTCATCCTATAAGCTCAGTGTGTATTTAAAATCCATCATGTACACTACCAGATACTTCCAAGGGGGGAGGGAATTTTAAAAATTATTCTCAAAATAATATTTCCATTTACTGAGGTACATCAATGGTATTTTCCAAAAGGTTTTAGTCATGGTGATTGTTCAAGTAGTTGAAATTCGTCAACATCCTTTTTTTTTTTTTTTTCCAGATAGACCTTACTTGCTTTGTTTAGTCTGGTCCAAATTTCCTTAGTCAGTCAAATACCCCAATACACATGTGTACACTTTAGCAAAATAGCTTAATATCTGAATAGCTCCACCACACAGCATGCTTATCCCTGCCTCTCTACATAAGCCCATGGTATCAGATGTCTAGAACGACCGCACCGGCTCTATCAGCCTGGCCAAGTCCTTCCTTTACTTTACAATGCAGACTAAGACCCCCTTTTCCCCTTTAATATTTCTGATATTATTCCAGGCTTCACTGATTCTCTATGACTTTGATGACTTAGCACTACTGAATAGAGCCAAATCCCATCTTTATATGTAATGCATTTATGGACATGGATTCCTCTCTCAAACAGATCATTCTGAGTGTTGCTGTGTTCCTAATCCTTGTTACACCAAAAAAAAGGAGAAATCTTTGACCTGATGTCCTCATAGTCACCAGTACAATGTGGAGAGCTTGCTGACAAATAGGAAAAGCTGTGGGTGCAGTCTTACTCTGTGGATAGCAGCAGGCAAAAGGACCAAATCCCTTCTTTGGGGTATGTACTTCTCCTACTTGCAGGGTCTCCCTACTGTAGCTGTTCCCTAAATATTATGTAACTATTCTGATTTACAACCAGAAGGTGTGTTAAAGTCAATTTTCCCTCTTGGCATTAGAAATAATGAAGATTGGGAATTGAAAATGATCCTATTAACCCAGCATCTAAGCACACAGCTCTTATAATTTAAACATCTCTATTTTATGGAACTAGACAAATATGCTTTATTAATAATATTGTCTGGAGAACTTTAGATTCAGGTATATTTATTGTGCCTATAAAACCACTCACCATTTCCATTTCCCACGGCCTTCACATAAACTTTGTGTGAACTTTAAGAATGAATAAAAATTGATTAAAATCACATGTGCTAAATTATTTTTTCCCCAGGATAGCTAACAATTTTCTGAATAAACTTGACCTTTTCCCTTCCATTCATTCTAATACAAAGGTAAATTTAACAAACAAGTATATCAATCCACTTGGGCAAGCCTAGAAACAAATTGATGGCTGTGAAAATGAAAACTAATTTTCTGTTTTTCTTAAGATGTATTGTAAAATCATAGTTGTGATCTCATGAGTGTTTAGCAGGTCATGAGCCTGTTTACAATTTTCTGTTTTGTTGCATATTTGGTGTTTGGTTTGTTTTTCCCAGAATGAAGATCATAGCTTTTAAAGAGAAAGAAATTTAGATTTGATCTTTTTTTTAGAATTAATTATTTAATGTAAAACCTGTATAAACAAAACCATCTCATGAATACCCTTAGAGTTTTGTTTAGCATTTTCTGACATAATTTTCCCTGTATTGAAATACTGGATCTCTGTAGCAATGCAACATAGTTCTTGGTGAAACACTTCAACCTCCAGAAGAGGTTGCCAATGTACATTTCCACCCTTTTTTCCATCTTCATGACCGCAATGTAGTGGGACTTGGATGTAAATCAAAGACAAAATTGGCTCCAAATTGCTCAAGGTATAAAAAGAGTGGAGATTCTGATGAGAAGAGCACAGATACAAGAGACTCGTCTTCCTTGAGAGTGTCTTCCAGGAGTTTCCTTTGGATTCATTTCTTTTCTTTCCATCCATGCAGACAGTGGGTCTGATCTCCCAAGCATTTTAGTGCTACTCCCTTCTCTTCGGAGGGTGAGAAAATCCAGGTTAAGTCCAAGGAAGTAAGCCACGAATCAGGCTACCAGGGCTAGGAGGGGTCCTTCATGTGCTCACATTGATCAAACAATGCCACCAGGTTAAATAGGATGAGGAATGGGTGGCCACCTTCCCAGCTTGTAACACAACTGGCATTTGCCTTGAAGTGGCCTCATGAAGCAAGGAGCAGGATTCAAGGCATATGAGAAAGGAGGGCAAGATTTTAGCATCAAGATAAAGACCAAATTTCTAAAGCAGTGTAACAATGCCTATTTTACTACTTTCGAAGTAGAAGCTCAGAAAAGTTAAATGATATGTCCAGCAGCATATAATAGAATAATTAAATGCTCAGAAAAGAGTAAAAGTCTTTATTGTTCCTGTAGGGTTTATTTGAAGCTGGGGCTGTGATGAAATGTTCTAGAATCTAAAGTGCTCTTCTTTCTCTCTGACATCCTTGTGCCTATTCTCCTATCTGCAGTGCATCCCCAAATACCTATAGCCACATACAACAGTGGACCAGGAAGATGCAGCATGCAGGAACACCCACTGAGATTGTCTTCTGATGCCATAAAATGGCTCACAGCATGTCATCCAGGTTGAAGGCCTTCCTACATCAATATAACCTATCCCAAACCTTTCAAAATTTGCTCCCTCTGTGATGGTTTCCTTATCATTCTCTCCTGGGTGGGGTAATGGTGGACTCTTGCAATAAACTTTTACTACCACATACCAAAAATTTTGTCCGGTTCTGGAGACAAAACTACAATACATAGTCCCTGCCTACCCTCAAGTTACCTTACGGTCTAGTGAGACTGAACCACTAAGAAACCAACAATCACATTACATCACAGTTAGGTCACTTACAAATGCACAGAGGAACAGCTTCCTCAATGGGAATGAAGTTTAAACTCATGACTGCCTTCCTGAGTGCCTATATCAATAATTATTCATATAATTTAATAAAATTAATCATCTTCTTTCTAGAGATATCTATCTCTAAGTTGTCCTGAATTGCTATTTAAATTTTTCATTAGTATTTAACTTTTTACATTATTCTATTAGATGACCTCAAATAGCCATTCCAAGTCTGAGGTTTTATAAGACCATATTTTGCTATCTTGACAGTGTTATAAATCCCTCCAAGGCAAAGACTTCTTTTAATAACAACCTCAGCTCTCCATACACATGCAAAAAATAAAATAAAATACTCATTGAATATAGTTTATGCTCTTGGGAAATTTACCAATCTGCTTTAGTTTCCTCTCACTTAAAATGATAACAATGATACCTATATTACAATATTATTGTAAGAGTTAAAAAAAATTCATAATAAAATATCTAGTCTCTGGCACACAGACAGTCTTACAGCATGATTTTAAATTAAGCACAAGGGCTTATATGCAACTTGAGAAACCTTATTCAAATCCTAGCTCCCCCATTTACAGATGGCATCACAGTGGCAAATTACACTCTGTCTGTAAGCCTAAACACTTTCATATGTAAAAAATAGAGCATTACTCTTGAGAGTTTTATGAAGATCAAATGAAATAATGTATGTAGGGCATTGAGCACTGTGTCTAGCATATAGAAAACATTCAACAAACATCAGCTTTTAGGATTCTTATTATCAAATTTGGGAGATATTTTGTGCATTCCCAATACTTCACACCAGATAAACCCATTTATCCAAAGATCCATATGTTACCACTGACTGAGTTGGGTTTGTTTCAGTGGGGAGGGTATAGATTTGGAAAACAGCAGAAGAGAAGCAAAAGCCAGTTTATCAAGCACCAGTAAACTTCAATGGTTCTTGGCATTTTGAGATCACAAATTCCTTTTAATATTTGGAGAATATTATGAAATCTCTCTTCAGGAAATATAAACATACACACTCATAAATATATATCCTTAAAACAAGGAAAGGTAGGAAATAGTCTCTTTAAGAAAAAAAAATACCTTGCTCCTAATCTATCATGCAAGCATCTTGTGGATGATATATAATGGGTAACAATACTAATGATTTGTTTGTTTGTTTCTTTGTTTTTCCCTTGGGAATTTCCCCAGTTTTCATTTGAATAATGATAACTTCCCCATACAGCATGAGAAGGTCGAGAGAAACTGACTCAATCTTTGGTATCTTTGGGCAAGGAATGTGGTTCTAATTTAAGTGAATCAGCCAAAGTGCATCCTTTTGCTGCAGACTCAGGAAAGGAATTAGACTCATATTTAACCAAGTGACTTACTGAAAAGGTTTGCTGAAGTCTTCTGGGAAAGCTTCCTTGCTTTTCTTGGAGGGCTTCCAGAAGTAAATCTCACAAACTCTCTTTTCCATCTCTGTGGTTTAGGGCATAGCAGTAGCCCCAGGCATCTTTTGTGACAGTGATGGGGAGTCAGGGCTTAGAATTAAACTGGTACCATGGAAGGCAGAATGAAGAGTTGGGATATAGTATAGTTCTTACTGATGCTTTTTTTTTTAACCCCCAATAGATTATTCCTTATTGATACTGTTAACATTGTGGCCTCATTTTTTAATTTCCTCAGAGATATGTAATTACATTTAAAAATATTTTTATAGAGATACCTTCACATACCATACAGTCCATCCAAAGTATACAATCAATAGTTCACAATATCATCAAATAGTTGTGTATTCATCATGATAATTTTTAGAACATTTACATCACTCCAGAAAAAGAAATAAAAATACAAAAGATAAAACCCACACATCTCATACCCCCTTATCTCTCCCTCTCATTGACCATTAATATTGCAATCTACCCAATTTTTCCCCCTTACTCCCCCTATTATTTATTTTTTTCTCCTTATTTTTTTTTACTCATCTGTCCATACCCTGGATAAATGGAGCTTTAGCCACAAGGCTTTCACAATCACACACAATCAAGACTACTGGAATGCAGTTTCAGGTACTTCCCTCAACCACTCCAATATACCATAAACTAAAAAGCAATATCTGTATAATGCATAAAAGTAACCTTCAAGATAACCTCTCAATTCTGAAATCTCTCAGTCACTGAAATTTTATTTTATCTCATTTCTCTTTCCCCCCTTTTGGCTTTCTCAAGCCCATAATGCTAGGTCCCCCGGTTCATCCTCAGGAATCATGCCCCAGGGAAATTTACTAACCCCTGGGAGTCATGTCCCACATAGGGCAGAGGGCATTTGAGTTCACCTGCTAAGCTGGCTTAGAGAGAGAGGCCACATCTGAGCAACAAAAGAGGTTCTCTGGTGGTGACTCCTAGGCATAATCATAAGTAGGTTTAGCCTTTCAGTTGAGGGAATAAGTTTCATAGGGATGAGCCCCAAGATCAACAGCTCTTATTGATGCTTTTGAACCATGAATTCAAGCCAACACTAACGCCCAATTACTATTGGGATCTCATTTTATGCTAACCACTAAATCTTTTCTGTGGTCAGATGAATTTGAATTAGACTTTGGTTGGCTGTAACCAAGAGCATCCTAACCAACACATTGCAAAAATAGATACTGAATCATTCTATTAGTCCATACAAAGTCCAAAAGAGTCTCTATTTTGTAATCTCTCCCATCTCCCTCTCCCCCTTTGTACCTTCCTTGTCCCCCCTGCGCTTTGCACACTGCGGGGCCCCTGCTTTCATTTAATCAATGCTATTCTCCCTGATGAAGCTGGGAGAGTATGGGCAGATCTTCAGGTCCTACGTTTACTCATCTGTTTGTCTTAATAAACATTCCTCTTGCTAATACTGTCTCTTAAAGCACAATGCTTGAGTTTACAAAGTTATCAGCCTCTGCCCCCTTTCTCTGCCTGTCAAAGGTGGTTTCCTTCTTCATAACTTAGTTACATATGAGTCAAGATCCCCAGAGGAAAGGGGAAAATTCTTTGTTAGGGGTGGAAAAGAGAAAACTTCATTCTGCCATAATAACATTTGCTATTATGGCCGTGGAATTTGTAAGAGTCCATAAAGTTCAGGTTAGGACTATTTGTTATATGTGTTGGGGAGTATTGTAAGACCCGAAAAAGAAAGAAATTATGGTTATATTTGTGTCTTTCAGTGATCACAATGGAGGCAATGATGTTAAGGCAGGGTAAAGTGGAAGTTTCCTTGATCTACATTGTCTTATTAGACCTGGGAATTAATGCATCAAAACTTTTTCTTGCCAGATATCTTAGGCCATTAATTCATAGTCCTCATATCATGTATGCAGTCAGTTCCTATGAGTGTCACTATGTCTCTGTGAAATTCTTGAGAGAATTTTAGATTTATCACCACTTGATAGTTTTAAGTTTATGTTCTCCTATATACTGGTAGACTCACAAAACTTCATTTTAAGTGGCTCTTAAAGACTATGTTATCCAGTCAAAAAAGAAAACCTATTTTCTACAAAAAAGCATAATGTCTGGCAAGTAAGGAATATTGAACACATCATCAGAACATTTGAAAAATTGGCATAGCCTATTTTCTGACCAATGGAACTTATATTTTAAGCAGTATGACATATAATAATAATTGTGGTAGGAAGATAATAGGCAAATTTAGTCCAAGAGAGTGCCAATTATCAAAATGGGAACAAGACTCAGAATATCTTATGACCATCTTGTCTTCTTCATTTGAATGCACCAAGCTCACCTTTCCAAATGCATGCTGGGAACATGCATCTGCTCCTAGAGAGACAATTGTGCTTAATCTCTAGAATTCGTCCAGAGCATGGGAACTCCTGGTCACCTTGTTTGCAATTCTCAAAGACCTTCACTCCCCTTTCCAAGACTTCTTGACTAAAACTTTATAGAGTCCTGTTCTTCTGGCTTGGATTTAATCAAGCCTTGTTCTAGAGAGGCTGATATCTATTCCTTCACTTTATGTGTTCTCAGTACAGCTCAAGAAGTTTGAGCCAAGGAGATACACTTGTATTAACAACATTGCCTCCATTTGTTCTCTGAGTCCAGGTAAGGGCAAGTTTTGACCCCTTGACCCCCTTCTATTAATTGTGTATTGCTGTGCAAAAAAAAAAAAAAAACTATTCTAAAAGTTAGCAGCTTAAGATAATGGGCATTTTTTCCACACAGTTTCTGAGTCATGGATCCAGGAGAAGCCTAGCTAGGTGGTTTTAGGTCAGGGTCTCTCATAGGTTGCAGTCAAGATGCCAGGTGGGCCTACAGATACCCAAGGCTTTACTTGAGCTGGAGGATACACATCCAAGAGGGTTCACTCACATAGCTGTTTGCAATGCATCGCAGTTCCTCTCCTTATGGGAAACTCATAACATTGAAGCTGGCTTCCAGCACAGAGAGCTAAGAGAGAGGGAGAAAGAAGGAAGAGAGAGGGAGAGAGGGAGAGAGAAAGAAGATGCAGTGTCTTCATAACCTAATTTTGGAAGATTCTTTTATCACATTCTATTAGTCACATAGAATGACCATGGTACAATATGAGAGGTGGCTATAAAGAGATATGAAAACTAGGAGGCAGGAATCACAGAGGCCAACATGGAGTCTGGTTACCACACCTCCCAGTGGGTTTAAAGGGACAACCAACAATCAGGTCCACCCACTGCTTATCCAACCCCCATTAGTCTGTTATAGGAGGGGGAATGAATATCTCTGGAAAGGATTTTCCCCACAATAATGTCAAAGTACACGTGAAACATATATTTATGTGTTCTAAACACCATGGTGGATTTGAGAAAAAAATTATTACTCTCAAAATTATTGCAGAATTTTGAGCATTCAATTATGCCATAGCAGTAGATAAAAGCAGAGTAGTGACTATGGAGACACCCAAATTATAATATAAATAGCATAGTTAAAATGTTAGCTCACAGGTGGGCAATGATGGCTCAGTGGCAGAGTTCTCGCCTGCCAAGCCAGAGACCCAGTTTCAATTCCCGGTGCCTGCCCATGCAAAACAAAAACGTTAGCTCAGGTGTCCTTGAGTTCTGAAAGGATTCATGGCTATTTTTTTTCTCTATTCTGATATTCTCCAACATTGCTATAATTCATACATTTTATTTTTGTAATTAAATTAAACAAATTGAAATAAATAAAGAAAAGGATAAATGGTTAAAAAAACTTTGTTCAAATTACAAATGTATTACTATCAGAACTATATTGGTAAGAAAATCAGGTAGTATCAAAGGTTTTATAATATAACATTTGTGGCAAAAAATAGTGAGGTAAAAACATATTAAGAAAATAATCAAGACTGAAAGCTAGAAGATGAAGAACTGATTTTTTTAAATAAATAAGGAGACACCTGGAGGAGGAGAAAAAAGGGGCAGACTGAATCCCAAAATTGTGTATTCTCTTAAAGAAAGCAGTGGAATTATAATCTTCTAAGCTGGATATTTAGACTAAGGCTCTTTGAAACCACTATGAGGCTTTAGTAAGACACCTAAGACCAACATATCACATCAGACCCACAAGAAGCTTAGAATGTATCTCAAGAAAAAAAAGGAAGGGAAAATGAACAAGGCTCAACTAGGACTGAAAGCTCACACCCAGTCTATAGTGGGAAATATTGTTGAGTTTAGAACCTACAAAATTCAGAACTTTTCACAGAGAAAAATCCATCCATAGAAATAGTAAAATTGTGCCATTATTGTTGCCTCTTTGTTTACTTTCATTTCTCAGGAAAAAACATCCAGCCTTGCTAGAGTAAATGACTGAAAAGCAAAGCTTGGCAGACTCTGGCACCATTAGAGCTGGTAAAGCAGAATGATAACTATGAGTATTTTATACACATCTAATATTAGGCTTACACATCATTAGGCTATGATGATTATGCTAATGATGCCTTAAAAGCAGAGTCACAAAGCTTAACTCACTCTCCAAAGCAATGATTTAACATTTTAGAAGTATACCTATCTTCATATTGAAAAATGTCACACTTCTGATTTCAACATGAAATCTAGAGGCTCCCATATAGGTCATGACCAACACTCCAGAAGACATTTCTTTTATAAATATCTGAAATATAGTAGAACAAGAACTATGACAGCACATGAAATTTGCTACATAAAAAATGAAATGAGTCACAGTGAACTTGCAAACATCTAAATAATGTTGGCAATGTAGACACCAAACTAAATCTATACACTAAAATTGTAAAAAAGGGTTTTGTGGAGAGTTTTACCACTGCATCTGTCAATAAGGGCTGGAATGTATCTTCTGGTTACCAGAAAACAAAAAAGTATATTCACGTTCAATTTCCTATAAGATCATTGCTAATTCGTCTCTGCTGGTCTCTTTGCAGTTTCCTCCCAACTTACTTAATTATCCATATGATTTCTTCTACCTGAATAACTTACCATAAACTTACTAATTTAACTAATTTTATTTCTACTAACCTTGGTATTTTTCCCTTCTTTAATGAATTAGAGTCCCCTTATTTGACTCAACACCACTCAGCTTAGCAATTATTGCTATGCACTGAATAGCTGCTACCAGGTCTAAATAGTTTAGACCCATGAAGGCAGTTTGGAAGTGCTACATCTGGTGACTTTTCTATCCATTGGTCATAACCCAGAGCTTCCATCCATGCGAAGGTAGTTAAACATACTCAGTAGGAAGGGGAATCAGCCAAGGATCCAGCACATCATTGCAACAGGTGGTCAGAGAGGATGGGGCATGTCATCTTCATGGTGCTATACTGGATACCTTCTGCACCGACAATAGCATCGTTGATCAAAAGAGAACATCAGTGCCATGTTCTGAGGGCCAACAACATGATATGTACCTTGATCAGTGTTGACTTTCATTATCGCATTGGATCCTTAAAACACTGTGAGGTAGTATTATAATCATTTTTTTTTCTTTGAAGGCAGTAATGCTCAGAAATAGTTGATATACTAGTCGATGCCATAATCCAAACCCAAGCTTGTCAGCCTTCAAAGTCCATTCTTCCTCCATGATGACAGGCTGCTTTTTCAAAGCATACTGCTTTTGGCTTCTCTTCTGATGACTTTTTCCATTTACCTCCCCAACTTGGCGTTATGCACCCACATGCATGCACCCACCTGCACAGCACATAGGCAGTGCTCATGCAAGCATTATTTTCTTTAGGATCTGTCATTTGATTCTTGACAACCAGATAAGAAACAACTTGTTTGACTAAATTTTTCATCTTATATCTAATTATCTAAACGATAAAGAATAAAAGAAATGAATAAACAATACCCCAGAGGACATTTCCAAACATTTTACTTTCTGTTTCTTTTACAAAATTTCCATCGATAAATTGCCAACCAACCATTGGCTCTGGACATGGTAGCTTTGGATGCAAATAAAGGAACTGCCTTTATGGATGGAAAGTGTGAAAAGGACTATTCTATCAGCCTCTCAGTAGGTCTCTCACAGAACGTTGTAGTATATTCAAACGAATGACAGTAGGAGTGAAAAAAAAAACAGTTCTTTACACTTGTGTATGTCCTTCCATACCTGAATTTCAGATCGTTTTAGAAGCAAGTACTAATTTATTTTTCCTTTTCTCCTAATTTTTCATGTGGACAAATTTAGGCCCGTAGGGGATAATGAACTTGGCAGAGGATGAGGAAAAAGACATTGATGAAAAATGGGCACACATTCTAGGATGCTGATATAAGTGCTTCTTGCTTGCATTTCTCATCATGGAAGCACAGCCATACTGTTACACTTGTATTTTATGGTTCACTGAACAGCTGCAATAACAAATTTTAAATACCTATCAAATGTCATAAAATGTCATTTAATATTGTTTTTGGTTTGTAAAGAGAAAATGAAAACTGATAAAAGTTCATGTATAGTTTGTGCTGGTTCAATACCCTAAATACCATACTCTAAGACTTTCAACAAATATATAGTCAATTGTGGTAATATGGTAATATTATAAGAGTGTGCTACATTTTTTTCAAGAGAAAGTAGTCATATTAAAAAGGGTTCTTTTAATGATGCTCTAAACTATCCCTTTGGCTGTTTCACAGCATAGGTTCAGTTGATAATAAAAATTGCCTTTGAACAGAGTACTCTAAATTTTTACAAGACTCCAATTCTCCTGTGCAATTATGGAATTTGAAATGTAATTCTCCCTGGAACCATAAAAGAATTAGACCAGAGAAACGCTGTTAAGAATAAAGCAAGATAAAAAGGATCTGCTTCAAAGACCACTTTTATTTTTGCTATTTCTTGGAGTCATGCTATATTCCAAGTCACCAGGCTATTACAGGAAAGGACAATGAAAAAACCTGCTCTAGACAATTGAACATTTCTAGAATGTTGACTCAGGGATATTTTTATCTTGATAATTATTCATTAATTCACTATGGTCATTGGTCTTTAAAGTATACAAAGAATTTTCTGAGTAATGGATGAAGTAAAAGGACAACTGTTTTCTACATGTGTTTTATGGATCCAGCACTGTGCTAGGCACCATGTGTCATACAAATGGTATTAAACATAGCTGCTGCAGAATAAAACTAGTCCAAAGAACTGAGATGTGTCCATTCAAACTTGGGCTTCTCTCTCCATTTCACATCCAATTAATCACCCAGTCCTGTGGATTCTACTTCTATAATCATCTCTCAGATATACCCGTCTCCACTGTCACTCTCCTGAAACATCACAGTAGGCTCCAAAGTGCTCTCCTTGTTTTGAGCCTTGTTCCATTATTTATTCTGAATGATATTTTGAAAACAAAATTCTGTGCTTTAAACTCTTTGAAAGTATTACAATTACCTCATGATAAAATCCAAGCCCATAAATAGGATTATGCAGAATCCTTTATTAGTTGACTCTTACCTAACTTCAGTTTTTACTCCTTTCTCAAGTGTTTCCTCCAAACTAAACATGATACAGTTTTCTGAGCCAGACAGATCATCCTGCCTCTGCCATTCTAATCCCTTCTAATCCCTTGTACATGTTTTTCCTTTAGGACACACTTCCTGTCACCTTTGACTTGCCTCACTCAACTAGTGTGTTTTGAAACTTTGGGAATTTTATCTTGCAGTGTGATTTTCCTTATGTTCTTTTCTATGATTTGGGCCCCTCTTCTATGTAAACTTGTACCTTAGATAATTGTTAGATACTGCACTTATATGATCTGCTCTCTTCCATGACAGTCCTATTAGATCTTTGAGAACAAAAATCATGTTTTACTCATCTTTGTACCACTAAGGCCTATACAGAATCTGATATATGATTACCATTTGACAAAAAATAATGATTCCATCCCCATTTCCAAATTCCTCATGTTTTTTTTTTTTTTTTCTTGAAAACTATACCAAGTGGGAGGGTTGGCACTTAATTTCACATTGTTAACCTCTGTCACAGTCAGGTTCATGTGTCAACTTGGCCAAGCAGTGGTACCTGTTTGTCTGGTTGGGCAAGTGCTGGCCTGTCTGTTGCAATGAGGACATTTCATAGAATTAAATCATGGTCACGTCAGCTGCAACCACAGCTGATTCCATTTGTAATCAGCCAAAGGGGAGTGTCTTCTGGAATGAGTAATACTTAATCTGATCAGGCTCTCTTCCTTTTTGGCTGGCAAGCCTCTTCTGTGGAGTTCATCCAGACCTTCCATCAGAATAGTCGGCTTCACAGCCTGCCCTGCAGATTTTGGACTCTGCGTTCCTGTGGTCATGTGAGACACTTTTATAAATTTTATATTTGCGAGTGTTCCCTGTTGATTCCTTTCTCTAGAGAACCCTAACTAATACAACCTCTAACATTTTTTTCAGTTAAATGCCCTCAATTATAAACCATATACTTAAATAATAATAATACTGTGATTCATAAACTTTAAGATCAACTATAAGGTACCATTAACAGTAAGACATATCCCCTCCACAGAGATGTTACAATGTGGGGAAGAGTCATTGAATTTTATTTTATTTTTTTAAATTTTTATGTGATAGCATTCTTTTTTTAATTTTATTTTTTATTTTTTTTTTACATGGGCAGGCACCGGGAATCGAACCCGGGTCCTCGGGCATGGCAGGCAAGCATTCTTGCCTGCTGAGCCACTGTGGCCCGCCCGAATTGTATTTTTAATGTGGGGAGAAGTTTTAGTTTGGTTATGTTACTAGAATAAAAATTAAAAAAAAAAACCAAAAACATAGGACTGTAAAACACAAATAGTGAGCCCTAATGTAAATGATGGCTATAGTTAATAGTACAATTATGATAATATTACTTCTTCCTTGTAACAAGGATAACACATTAATGCAAAGTGTTAATAATGGAGTGGGATATGGGAATCTATATTTTCTGCATGATTTTTCTATTAACCTAAAACTTTTCTATTAAAAATATGGGAAAGAAAATTTGTGTTTTCTAATCTGTAAATTAAAATTCTTTGAGATCTTGTGTTGTATTTTATATACATTACTTCTCTTTAATCCTAACTAGATCCCTGTGAGACAAATATTTTTATTATTCTTATTTTAAAAATTGATAAACTGAGATCAAAGAAAATCAGTTAATTTCCCCAAGGTTACTCAAACTGCAAGTAGCAAACTAGGACTCAAATATTTATCTTACTCCAAACTGCAGGCTTTACCATCTCAAATATTCCTGATATTCCCTTACTGGGCTCAGCACTGAGAGGAAAACCGAAGAAAACAATATTATTGGACCTGACTTTAAAATGTATTTTCCTTGGTTACATCGTACATAGAAATGCACATAGAAACACAAACACAGATAGAATTTCTAAACAATGTGATAGATAATTTTCTTTAATTATCTATAAAGCATTAAAATTAATTTTGTATGTAAATCGTACCAAACCCTGTAGACGAATTGGAGACAACTCAGGGATAGGTAATATAGGATTGGCCTGGGGAACAAATATTAACCTGAATGTTACTGACATCTTGGGAGGGGCATTTTAGCCCCATTTAAGGGAAGATAGATGCCTCTCACACAGATATCATCCCATTTCAGACATGTCATAAATATCTTACATTTTAAGATGCCAAGAAAAAAATAAGCTTATGCAAATGCAGTGAAATAAATAATGACAGAAAATAAAATGACATATTTCAACATTTTTGCAAGAGAATTGATCCGGTATGTTGAAATCAATACCATAGATTATAAAACTAATTTAACTTTTCCATTTGCTAATACAAAATGACAGTATGATGAAGACCTCCAATTTTGGAAAAATCATTTCTGAATAATTTTTGTCCATTTTGCTTACTGACCATTCCCCCTTCCTCTACAAACATAAACACCAATGTATGTGTGTATATGTGCACACACCTTCCTCACATACAATTATTGTTATCCATGTATAGTGTCAATTTTCTGGAAAAAGTAGATAAAGGTTAATTTTGCCCAATTCGGTTCTCTTTTATCCAGTTCCAAATGTTCAATGTCTTGCTACACCTGGTTGCCCAGAGCTTTCCCTTCCAATGTGCTTGCCCAAAGTGTGCTTGTCTTAAAAACTTCACTCCTTCTATTCCATTACCACTGCACAAATGATTCATCCAAAGTCCATTCTCTCATGGTACTACACTCTGCGTGAGATAATCAGGCTTCTAAATCAAACAAAAATGTTCTGGTCTAATAATGCTTTAATGAAATATGTCTTTCAGTTACTTTTTGAATTTAGTCAACAATAAAGCTGGCCCAAGGCAAAATTATAAGGAAAACAATCTTCTTCTTAGGAACTTCCAAAATCTAGACATGACCCTTCCTATTAGCCCTTCACATCTTAGATCAAATATCACCTCTTCTAAGGAAGCCTTCCAAGATCTGCTCACACTTATTTAAATAGACTTCTCAGGATCTGTTACTCTGTGTGTACAGCCATGCAGCACATTATCTAAGTTTACTCTATTTTTCCAGTCCACTCTGTGACCCACCCACTACGTTGCAAGCTTCTTGAGTTCTTGAACTCAAAATGTTCTCAGTATGTCTATCATAAGAACCTGGCATAGTAATAGACAAATAGTATATATATTATAAATGATTACTGAGTAGGTGAATAAGGGAGTAAGTGAATTAATATTCTACCCTTAGCCAGGTGGTACAGAAAATAAAACAGAATTGCATAGTATGTTCCACCCTTTGAATTTCTTTGAGGTGGCATGAGTCACACAAAGTAGGAGAGAGTGGTATAAGATAGTGTTTGATGAAGTGCTAAATTGGTCATCTTTGGGTGTTCAAGTGAAGGAAGAATTCCATTTTAGACTGACTTAGAAGAAAAGATTTCAATATAGAAAAATAAATCATGCATTAACTGAAATATGAATTTGTAACAAATTGGAATAAACAGACAAGAGAAAAGGTATTCTGGGAAGATGGGAGGCTACATTTTCCCAGGAGTGGTTGTCGAAAGACTTAGTATGTGTGTTATGGAAGCCACACATGGGAATGGCAGGATACACTTGGCACATGGCAGCAGTCAGAAAACTGGCAGAGGCCTGATCCCAGGCTTCTCTCTATTATTTCTTAAACATATGCCTTCTCTGAAAGAGGTAATTGTTCCTTCAGTTGAAATGCCCAGTCTGCGAGGATCCATGCTGGATCAAGGCAGTGTTAATTGTGCCTTAGCACCCAGCCTGGGATTCTGAGGCAGGATTGGGTCAAAACTTTAAAATAAGTCTTAGAGGAATGGGCAAACCTGCAGACTATTGTGAAAGACAGAATTTGCAAGGTCAGGGTCCAGTCACATCAGATTAAGTCCCACCTTGATTCAGTTTAGGCTCACTTTAACTAATAACATCTTCAAAGATCCTATTTACAAATGGGTTCACATCCACAGGAATTGAACATATCTTCTGGGGAGCATGATTCAACCCATAACAAGGAAGGATAGTATTTGTATGTTGGGTAACAAAATACTTGACTGTAGTAGCTACATCCTTCACCTGTTCGTTCTTCTACCACTGGGGTGGGCTTGTGACCTGTGATGAGCTAAACAGAGTCCACCATCCTCCAATTCACAGGGAATGATCTAACATCAGTGACATGATCCAAGCTGGACAGATCAGAGATATTTCTTCCAACTTCTCTTATGGGACTAACAGGGCATATGCTATCTCTTTTCTCTTGTTAAGGAGAATAAGAGATTAAAAGTGACACTTAGAAAGAAGCAGAGAGAAGAAATAAGGGAGAGAGAAAGAGAGGGAGACATAAGGTTATGATGGACTCATTTCTAGCTTCTTATATCTATGGCTCTGATCTAGTTTTTGGTGTTCCTTTCTTTGAATTTGCTAGTGACTACAGGATTTTTCTAATAAATCACCTTGTTTTGTTTGTCTTGTTTTGGTCAGTTGGAGTTTATTTGCTGTTGCTTGAAGAAGTCCAAGCAATAGAGAACTTTAAGGTAGGTAGCAGTTTTCTTATCTGTAAACAGGAAATGAAACTCACTTTCAATAAAGTTAAGAAATGCTTCAAAATCACCCAGCCAAGACCTTCTTAAACTATGATTAGAGCTAAGGCCTTCCAGGTTATTATCCAAGTGCCTGTTCATTTCCCTGCACTATTCTGTCTTTTGAAGGTGTCTAGGAATTATAGTTGGCAAGGTAGAGAAGGAGGGCAACTGTGTATGTTCTAGGTGGAAGAGCCACAAGTTTGTGTTCTGTAAATAGTGCCCAAGGAGAGGGTAGAGCACACAGGTAGGGGTGCTGTCAAAAGATGGTTCTGGGGACAGTACTAGAGTATATGAGCAAGGAAGAAATAGGTTTAATTTATGCTTTAGAAAATCTGGTCTGGCAGCTGTGAGGATAAGGGATTGGAAGACGATTGTATCAGCAAAAGACCAATAGGAAATTTCTTTGGTCATATACCAAAAAATTATGGAACATGAAATAAGGTGGACATTGAAGGAGAAGAAAAACCAAAGCAGTAAAGGAATTAGTCAGAATATAAGAGGAATTTTCTATAACTGGCATACGCTATAAGAAGGAACAAGTCAAGACTGATTTCTGTTTGTCTTTGATCGAGTATATAGATAATGGTACCATTTGTTGATAATAGGGATATAGGAAGACTGGTTTTTTGGGGGTGAGGGAAAGAGGAGGAGTGTAATTTTTTTACACTTGAGGCTAGGATAATAAATGCTTAATCCTACCAAGTAGAGAGCTGGTTCTGGAGTTCATGAGAGTGGTCTTGGGGTTGAAATAGAGAATAAGAAGACTTTTCCTAGCACCTGATAAAAGAAACTTTTCTGTGGTAAAAGTAGGTCTTAGGTCTATCCTTTCCCACAACCAAAATTAATTATTTAATGTTTGACACTAATAGGTACAGAAGGAGCTTTGGGGTAGCCAGGAGCAGGTGGTTCTTCTTAAGAGTAAGCAGCCAGATGAGTTAAGCTACCTAGGTCTGGGAAAGGGCTTAACACACGCAAATCTTGGCATTATCTCTGAAGGGAAATCAACAAGTCAGTAGACAGAGTGAGAAGTTAAGAAGACTGAATAAGGAACTTGTTAAATAATGTATTTCAGTGATGGTCAGAAAACAAAGATTCAAGAAAAAATCTGAGAAAGAAATCACCAGAGATTTAGAAGGAAGATAGGGTATCTGAAAAGAAGGGAAAATGATGTGTGTCAAACAATGAGAAGAGCTCATGTAAAAACAAAAATTAAATATTTACTTTTGATTCAGTTACTGGGAAACTTGTCAATTTTAGCAAGGACTTACCGCATTAGGAGATTGTTCACCAAATACTTAAGAATTCAATCATAATAAACTGCAACCACTTGGTGGCATCATTGTGGGCTTCTTTAGGTTGATTTTGCAAACACAACACTTAGAATGCTGAAAACTACAAAGAATTATTTTAAAAATTGGCAGACATGCATGAATTGTATTCACTAGCCCAGATATCTGATAATGGAAAAGATGGTAGGTGCTCCTTGCCTTTGCATATAAAAATTATCCTTTTCCATCCTCCAACCTCTTTTCTTTGTTGAAAAGGTAAATAAATATCTGAAGCAAATTGTACTCCTTGGTCAGAGTGTGGGAAATGGGAGAAACAGAAGCCTGGCTGGCTTGTTAATGCCCAGGTAAGACCAAAGGCTTGCAGGGTGTTTGATGATCCCTTAGAACAATCAAGTTTCTTTCTCAATCAGAGAGACCTTTTGCAAAGTTCTGCAGAAGTCAGTCACCCTGATGAGACAGCACTGAGAAACCCACCCAAAGGGATAGAAAGAAAATACTTTCATGTGCTAGCCTCACCTTGTTTTTCCCTTGTGTCTTTGCCTGTGTCTCTGCATTTTTCATTTCTCTCTGTACTGAAGAATCCAATTCTTTTTAACCTTTGAGCAGCACCTGAATATATCACATCAAGAATGACAGTGAAGTAGAGGTAGATTAAAACCAACTCCTTTATCCTCCATTTCTCATAAAGTGGTCAGAAGGTGAAATAGAAAGTTCCTCGGAGAAACCTCTCTATGTAATTGTGAGGGTGGCCCTCTTGGATCCCCACTCCCATAAGACTGACTCTGGGTTGCCTGTAAAATGAAACCCACCAAAGTCAGCCTAAGATGGAAATGGCCTGAAAAATATGTTGTGAATGGCTAAGAAGGTAGTGAGGCATTGGTTCTCTCAGTCATGAGACTGAGACCAGGGGCAGCCAAAACCCTTGAGGCTGTCATCACTGGCCACAGCCAGCATTGCACTTCACCCATGGTACTATACAAATATTAGCATTGGCATTTATATCATGGCTCACTTAGACAGTGGGTTTGAGCATTTTAATAGGGGCCTCTGGGAAGTGAGAAAATCTGCAAGTTCCATTGGACTAAAACTTGAAAGATGGGACATTGCCACTAGAATTGGCCAATGGTCCTAGGCTTTCTACAGACTTGGGTAGGAGGGCACAAAAAGTCTAAGAGAGGAAAACAGCTGCTTTGTCATCAAGGAGCAGAAGGGGGTCAGTCAGCCACAGCCTAGACACAGAGCTTCTCCTATACTGACTATTCCTATTGCACTCCTAGTCATAATGGTCATAATGTTGGAATTGCAATAACAAAAAAGGGAAAAAAAATGGCAAAGGCAGGCTGGGTGGTGAAGGGTTCATCTCTCTAGTAGGGTGGACCTGGTTTAGAAGTCTATTTCTATCACTTATTATTAAAAATTTCCATGAAAACAGGGACCATTTCTATTTCTGTCCTCCCCTATATTCCCAATGTTTGATTTCATGGTTGGTTACATAAACTAAAGAAAAAAAAATAAAAGAAGAAAAAAAATGGATCTTATTTTGAGCTGGTAGCTTAACATTATGCAATCTCAGTTTCCTACCCACATAAACACACTCAATAAAGAGTTCTTGAGAGGATTCAGGGAGAGATAATACATATGGTTGCATTTATCAGTGTCTGTCTACAACAAGCAGTCAATAAATATTAGCTATTGCAGTGTTCTGCAAAGCTTTAGAAATATAGGGTCCTTTAGCTTACCAAATGGAAAACTTGATTTGAGGACTGAAATATTTATCACATCTAACCAAGAGAGTGAAGATGGTTTTTCACATGGTTGAACAAAGGTTGAGCACGCTATATACATGCCCCTAGCACTTCATGAATTTTTGAAATTAATATGCTAATCCCTTGGGAAGATAGTGTCAAAAGGAAAGCTGAACTTTTTACATTTGTTGACTTAAATTAAATATCTAAGCTTTTATTTTTAAAGTGGAAGGGTTAAAAAAAAGACTCCTAATTTTTTTATAAACTTTTTTATTAATTAAAAAACTTAACAAAAGAACATTAAGATATCATTCCATTCTACATATGCAATCAGTAATTCTTAATATTATCACATAGTTGCATATTCATCATTTCTTAG
>PVIY010033398.1:0-28086 GCA_004026745.1 Myrmecophaga tridactyla
CGCTTTGGAGCTGTGCACCTGGTCCGGGGCCCCGGCCCCGCTTTGGCTGGGAAGTACTGACTTGGGAAAGTCCTCTCCAGGTGACCTCACTCCCAGAAGTTGTCCTACAGGCAAAAAGAGCTAGAGGTAATGAAAGGAATGTAAAAAAACAAAACAAAACCATAGAGGCAAAATAAAAATGAACAGAACAGATCAAGATTCTCAGAGAAGGAGCAGAGGAAAAGGAATTATGCCCTGGGGCTAAAACATTTGCACAAATAGTGCCATCTTAAAAATTGTACTGTAGGGTGGGCCATGGTGGCTCAGCAGGCAGAGTTCTCACCTGCCATGCCCCAGACCCAGGTTCGATTCCCAGTGCCTGTCCGTGCAAAAAAAAAAAAATTAGAAAAATTGTACTGTATATCCAGGATAAGAAATGGATGAAGAGTTAGAAAAATCTGATCAGTTAAACAGGAAATTCTAGAGGTCTAGGATAAGTTGAACCAAAGGTCAAAGGAGAGACTTAGCCACAAACCCAATCGACAATAAATCCCATGCAAGAGAGAGGAAACTGACCTTCAGAGTAAACTCATCAAGGATCATGTAACGCAGTTTAGAAATCAGTTAAAAATCACATACTGAGAAACAGGAAGATATGCCCCAGTAAAGGGACAAATTAAAACCTGACAACCGTCACCCTGCCCTTCTTTGCCCTAACCAAAATAAATTTGGTTATTTTTCTATTTCTGCATAGTAAGGTTAAGGGATTTTAATTGGTATTGCATTGAATCTATAAATCAGTTTGGATAGAATTGAAATCTTAACTATAATTAGTTTTCATACACATGAACATGGTATGCCCTTCCATTTATTTAGGGCTTCCAAATAGCAAATTATTTTAGCAAATTATTGTAGTTTTCTATGTATAGGTCTTTTGTATCCTTAGTTAAATTTATTCCTAAATATTTGATTATTTTGGTTGCTATTATAAATGGAATTTTTTCTTGATTTCTTCCTCAGATTGGTCATCACTAGTATATAGAAACACTATGATTTTGGAGTATGGATCTTGTACCCTGCCACTTTGCTGTACTCATTTATTAGTTCTAGGTGCTTTGCTGTAGGTTTTTCAGAATTTTCTACATATAGAATCATATCATCTGCAAACAGTGAGAGTTTTACTTCTTCCTTTTCAATTTAGATGCCTTTTATTTCCTTTTCTTGTCCAATTGCTCTGGCTAGAACTTTCAGCACAGTGCTGAATAACCATGATGACAGTGGGCATCCTTGTTTTGTTCCTAACCATAGAGGGAAAGCTTTCAGTCTTTTCCTATTAAGGACGATATCAGCTATGGGATTTTCATATATTCACTTTATCATGTTGAGAAAGTTCCCTTCTATTCCTACTTTTTGAAATGTTTCAGTCAAAAAAAGGGAATTTAGTCAAATGCTTTTTCTGCATCAATCAAGAGGATCATGTGGTTTTTCTGCTTTGATTTGTTGATGCAGTGTATTACATTAATTTTGGTATTCTTATGTTGAACCAGCTTTGCATGCTTGGAATAAATCCCACTTGATCATGGTGTATAATTCTTTTCATGTGCTCCAGGATAAGACTTGCTGGTAATTTGTTGAGGATTTTTTAATCTATTTTCATTAAAGAGATTGATCTGTAATTTTCTTTTCTTGTAGTATCTTTGTCTGGCTTTGGATTAGGGTGATGTTGGCTTCATAGAATGAGTTAGGTAGCTTCCCCTCCTCGTCAATTTTTTTGAAGAATTTGAGGAGCATTGGTACTAATTCTTTCTTGAATGCTTGGTAGAATTCACACATGAAGCTGTCTGGTCCTGGACTTTTCTTTTTGGGGAACTTCTTGATGACTGATTCAATCTTTTTACTTGTTTTTGGTTGTTGAAGTCATCTATTTCTTCTTGAGCCATTCTTGGTAGTTCATGCCTTTCTAAGAAGTTGCCCATTTCGTCTATGTTGTTTAGTTTATTACCATGTAATTGCTCATAGTATCATATCATTACCTCTTTTATTTCTGCCGAGTCAGTGCTTATGTCTCCTCTTCCATTTCTGATTTTATTTATTCGCATCCTCTCTCGTTTTTTGTCAGCCTAGCTAAGGGTTCATCAGTTTTATTTATTTTCTCAAAGAATCAACTTCTGTTTTTGTTGATTTTCTTGATTGTTTTCTTGTTCTCAATTTCATTTATCTCTACTTTAATCTTCATTATTTATTTCCTTTTGTTCACTTTGGGGTTTGCTGTCTTTTTTCTAGTTCTTTCAAGTGAAAAGTTAATTCCTTGATTGTTGCTTTTTCTTCTTTTTTTAATATAGGTACTTAAGGCAATAAATTTCCCTCTTAGCACTACTTTTGCTGCAGCCCATAAATTTTGATATATTGTGTTTTCATTTTCATTTGCCCCAAAATATTTACTGATTTCTCTTGTAATTTGCTCCTTAACCTACTGATTGCTTAAGAATGTATTATTTAGCCTCCATATATGTCTGAATTTTCTAACCCTCTGCCTGTTACTGATTTCCAACTTTATTCCATTATGGTCTAAGAAAGTTTTTTCTATGATTTCAATCTTTTTAAATTTATTGAGGCTTGCTTTGTGTCCCAGCATATGGTCTACCCTTGAGAATGATCCATAAGCTCTTGAGAAAAATGTGTATCCTGCTGTTGTGGGGTGTAATGTTCTGTAAATGTCTATTAAATCTAGTTCATTTATTGCTTTATTCAAATTCTCTGTTTTTTTATTGATCCTCTGTCTAGATGTTCTATCCATTGATGAGAGTGGGGAATTGAAGTCTCCAAATATTATGGTAGAGTTGTGTATTGCTCCCTTCAGTGTTGTCTGTGTTCGCCTCATGTATTTTGGAGCACTCTGGCTCAGTGCATAAATATTTATGATTGTTACATCATTTCGTTCAACTGTCCCTTTTACTATCAATACATAGTGTCCATTTTTGTCTCTTTTAATTATTTTACATTTGAAGCCTAATTTGTTGGATATTAGTATAACTACTCCTGCTCTTTTCTGCTTGTTGTTTGCATGAAATATCTCTTCCCAACCTTTCATTTTCAACCTATTTTTGTCCTTGGGTCTAAAATGAGTCTCTTATAGACAGCATATAGATGGGTCCTATTTTTAATCCATTCCGCCTGTATGCCATATACCAGAAATAGAATGGAGCTTATAAAGGGGAATTTAATAAGTTGCTACTTTACAGTTCTAAGGTTGTGAAATTGTCCCAATTAGAGCAAGGATATAGAACAATCTAAGGCATCCAGGGAAAGTTACCTTGGTTCTAGAAGGCTGATGATGTTCAGCACTTCTCTCTCCACTGGAAGGGCACATGGCAAACATGGCAGTATCTGCTAGCTTTCTCTCCAGGCCTCTTGCTTCATGAAACTCTCCAGGAGGCATTTTCCATCTTCATTTCCAAAGGTCACTGGCTGGTGGACTCTGTGGTTCTCTCGTCCTTCTGTTGTGGCTTCAGATAGGCACATTCCACCCTCTGGACCCTGCAAAAAGACATGTTTTCCCCTCATACAAAATACATTCATTCCACAACAATATCAGAGAACCTTAAACCATTTCAGTAACATTACAAACATAATACAAAGTTAAAACCAGTATAAAGTCTCATCAAAGTCAGCTACAGGCATGGTCTGTACTAAGGCAAAATTTTCTTCAGGCTCTGGACCTGTAACAATCAGAACAAATTATTTGCTGCCAACATACAAAGGAGGAACCATTCTAGGATAAATATACCCAATTCCACAGGGAGGAATTGGAGGGAACACAGAAGTCACTGGACTCATAGTTTTGAAAACTGGCCTGGCAAGTGTCCATTAGATTTCAAAGTGTGGGAGTCATTTATCTTTGGGACTGCAGAAAGCAGCAGTCCCACCCTTTCCAAGGGCCTATGCAATGGCCTCCCTCTCTCTGAATGCAACCTTGGGGGACACTGGGGAGACCACCTTTTCCTTGGCTCCACCCTCTCCAAGCATCGGAGCTGCACCCAGGTTCTCTACTATTTCCAGGGCACAAGCTCAGCCCCTCCATGTGGTGGCAGCCAGGCTCTCCACAATCCCCAAGGAAAGTTCTGCACATTCTCTAAGACCTGAGGCAGCACAACTCTTCCACTGCAACGAGGTGGAGGGCCTGTTCTCTACCTTTGGGGCAAACTCAACCTCTCTATGTGCTTGGGTATGTCCACTATCCTAGCCTGAGGCAACTTAATCTCAGACCTCAGCCTCTATGGTTCTGCCTGCAAAGTTGTTTTACATTCACATTGTCCCTTTTCTGAGCCCCCAGTCCAGATTGGCAGTGGCTCTGTTTATACAGTTCCCACAGCACTCTTGTTAGCTTTCTGTGTAGTATGGAAGGATTGTGCCCATCAGACAGCAGGAGTTTCCACAGACCGTTCCTGGATAATTCCATCTCCAATCCTAGAAGACACTTGAGGACATTATGTTGAGTGAAATAAGCCAGATAAAAAAGGATAAATGTTGTATACTTTTGTTATATACTCACAGTTGTAATCTAGAAAAAAGATTACCAGGGGATAGAATGGGGATGGAGAATGGGGTAATTTGTGCAGAATTTCTATGCAGGTTGATTGTAAATATTTGGAAATGGATACTGGTTATGTTAAGACATTATTGTGAGTATAATTAACAATGCTGAATTATGTATGTGAATATGGTTGAAGGGGGGTTTTAGATCATGCATGTCACTAGAAGGAAAGTTAGAAGATAAAATATGTTTTGTATAACACAGTGAACCCTTGTTCACAGTTCACAGTGTATGATGAACTGTGAATAATCATACAAATATAAGAATGTTCGTTCATTCATTAAACACATACACAATATTATTAAAAGGTATTAATAATAGGGTGGTGTATGAGAAAAATACACTTAATGCAAACTGAGGACTAAGGGCTATAGTTAACAGTAATATTTTAGTATCCTTTCATTAGTTGAACAAATTGTGTTAGTTTGCAAGCTGCTGGAATGTGATATACCAGAACTGGAACAGCTTTTTAAAAGGGGAATTTAATAAGATAAAAGTTTACAGTTCTAAGCCTATAAAAATGTCCAAACTAAGGCATCCAGAAAAGGCTACCTTAACTCAAGGAAGGTCGATGTGTCAGGAACACCTCTGTCAGCTGGGAAGTCACATGGCTGGCATCTGCTGGTCCCTTGCTCCTGGACTCTGTTGTTTTCAGTATCTGTTCCTGTGGGGGTTCCTCACTTTAATTCTCCATGGCTAGCTTTCATCTCTTGGCTTCTCTTGGTTCTCTCCAGTTTCTGGCTTCCTTAGCATCTCACTGCAATGTCTGCTGAGCTCCAAGCATCTGTAGCAGCACTCTCTCTTCTCTCTCTTTCTTTCTGCTCTGTCATTTCTGTTCTTTCCCTAATGTTTCCTCTTTCAAAGGATTCCAGTAAACTGAACAAGAGCCATCTGACTTTCTCATTTTTTCTGTCTTACAGATGTGTAATATTCCATCATATGCATATTCTACAGCCTGTTTAGCCACTCATCCATTTATAGACATGAAGCATATAACAATGTAGCAGAACCTTGAGGAAATTATGCTGAGTGAAATTAGCCAAAATCAAAAGGATAATATGGTATGGCCTCACTAATACAACTAACATTAATGACTGAACTTTGAGAGTTGAAGTTAAGAACATAGGCTATCAGGAGATAGAAATAGGGTAGAGATTAGGCATTTGGTGCTGATTGTGCAAGAGGACAGACTGTAAAAATTCAGAAATGGATAGCACAATTCTACCTGATTGTAACACAATAATAAGTGTATACTGAATGAAGCTGAATGTGAGTCTGATTGAAGGAGAAGAGCTGGGGACATGTTTGAAACCAGAAGAAAAGATAGAGAATAAATACTGAGATGGTATAACTTAGGAATGTCTAGAGTGAACAATGATGGTGATTGAATGTACAAATAAAAAAAAAATTGCATGAAGGAGAACCAAAAAAAAAAGTCTGAAATGGGTCCACATTTCTACCAACAATCGTTCAAAGCATTCTAGACCTCCTCTTTCAAGCTCCTCAGAACTCTTGCAGAATCTTGGAGTCACATCTCCATCTAATCAAAAGGTCACACACACAATTGGGTCTGTCACATCTCTGTGGAGATAATCTAATCAAAAGGTTACAGTGTTGAATCAGGATTAAAAGAAGTAGCTGTTCCTCCAAGATTGGATCAGGATTGAAATATGCTTTATACCTCATACTTTGAAATCAGCACATGAAAGTACCACACTGATGCAAAATATCAACAGTAGGGAGTATATGGGCACATGTATTTTTACATAGATTTTTGTAATCTTACAACTTCTCTAATTAAAGAGATAATAATAAAATAAAACGTGCTAAGTGAAAGAAACCAGACAACAAAGTACTACATATTGCATGATTCCATTTATATAAGATGTAAACATAAATTAATCTATCTAGGAATTAGATTAGTGTTAAGGCTGGGAAAGGATAGAGGGATTTAAAGGTGTGTGAAGAGATGTGGAGTTTTTCATTTTGGAGTGATGAAAACGTCTGAAATTGATTGTGGTAATGAATGCACAACTCTATGATTATTCTAAAATCCACTGATTGCGCACTTTGGATGGATTGTATGGTATGTATGTATATCTCAATGAAACTGCTTTATTAAAAAATAGAATGGGTAAATAAATTGTGTAGGTAATAAATGGATTGTAAACAAAAATGAATTAAGTACTGTGTCCACAACAATGTGGTTAAATCTCACAAATATAACTCTGCGTGAAAGAAGCTAGACATATTTTATGATGAATACATATTGTATAAATTTCAAAACAGGAAGAATAAATTGTTAGAAATTAGAATAGTTGCTAATATTTTGTTTGGGGGACTTAGGGTCTGAAAGGAGAAAGTTGAGGGTTCTTCTAAGATCCTAGTAAAATTATTTACCTTCATTTGTATATTTCTTATATGGTATGTTTCTGTTTTGAAGTTCATTGAGCTATGTACACAATGTATATACTCTCCTGTCTGTATGTTATCATATAAAAATCATTATTAAAATAGAATTGCTAAAATTATTAATTTGTTCTTTGTGATTTGCTATTTTGGAGCAATAAGAAATGTTCTTGCTTTTTTAGAGAAGCATAATTATATACTTACCAATGGAACGTCAAGATATTTTTAATTTACTTTGACAAGTATCAGCGTAAAAACAATAAAATGAATTTTTAAAAGTTAAAAAATGCAGATACTTTTACAAAACTAACAATGGATAGTTTTAAAAACTAAAAATATCCATAAGCCAAGCTACATCTCAAAGGAATGGCATGCTAAAAATTAAATTCCCTTATGAACTGCAATTTAAGTAGATCAAAATAAAAAAGATAACTAGAGAAATACAAACAAACATTTTATAATTTATAAATGATTTTAACAATTTTTATATACATTTTGATTTTATAGATCAAAAACATGCATTAAGTGAAAATAAATTTCTACATTCATGTGCTTATGTTTAAGGCTGTAAATACACCCTAGATTACTACTTTAGCTGCATGTATGGTGAAAATTGATTTGCTTAAGAATTTGTTGTGGGAAATAAACAAATTTTAAATAAATATAGAAATAAAGGAATCAAACAATAAAGATAAAAGCAGAAAACAATGAGAAGGAATGGAGCAGACATGATCAATGAAGATAAAATTGTCATTTGGACCAAAAAGTTCATAAAATATACATACTTTAAGTATGGCTCTAATACTTAAATTATTTGAGAGAGGAGAAAGACAACATTCCAGAAAAAAGGGTGTAATTTAACAGAGGCAATAATATTAAAATGATAATGAAGGGTATTATGAACAAATTTACATTTATAAATTTGAAAACTTAGGTGAAAGAAGAAAATTTATACTATACTAGAACTTTTCAAAATGACTCAAGTTGGAAAACACTGAGAAGCCCTATATCCACTAATCAAGTTAAATTATTTTAAATTTGCATCACAAATGAAAAGCAAAAACATACTGTTTTAACCAAGTTTACCAAATATTCAAGACAAAATTAATTCCAATGTATATAAGATCTGCCAGAGAATAAAAATTGAGAAAGCATTTTCCAATTTTTGAACATGGAAAACTGTGATACCAAAATAGACAATACAAGCTAGGAATCTAAATCATAACCTGACTAATTATCACACCTGCAAAAATTCTAAATACAATGACATGTAATATAATTTACAAATACCTAAAAGATAACATATTATGCTTAATTTCAGAAATTCCAGCTTTATATAAAATTAAGAAATCAATTAATGTAATTTATCCCATGTGTCAGTTTGAATCTGTGGTGTACCCTAGAAAAGCCATGTCCTTTAATCCTCATTGCTAGGTGGGAGCTTTTTGATTATCCATGGAGATGTGACCCACCCAACTGTGGGTGGTAACTTTTGATTAGATGGCTTCCATGGAGCTGTGTCTCCATTCATTCAAGATTGGGTTACTTAGTGTAGCCCTTTAGGAGGGAAACATTTTGGACAAAGCTTTAGAGTCATGAGAGCCCTTTGGGGATGAAGAAACAAAACACCCCAAGAGAGCTTCATGAAAAAAGAAGCTGAGAGAGAAAGCTAGCAGACTTCACCATGTGCCCTTCCAGCTGAGAGAAATACCGAACTTCATTGGCTTTTCTTGAGTGAAGGTAACCTCTAACACAAACTAACACATAACCTTTTATTAGATGGCTTCCATGGAGATGTGTCTCCACCCATTCAAAGTGGGGTTGCTTACTGGGACTTTTTAAGAGGGAACCATTCTGGAAAAACCTTCAGAGCCAACAGAACAGACAGAGTCCTGGGGAAGCCGTTGAAGAAGCCTGGAGAGAAAGGTCGCACACATCACTATGTATCTTTCCAGCTGAGAGAGAAAGCCTGAATGTCATCGGCCTTCTTGAACCAAGGTAGCTTTTCTTGGATGCCTTAATTTGGACATTTTCATAGCCTTGCCTTAATTTGGACATTTTCACAGCCTTAGAACTATTAACTTGCAATGTAATAAATTCCCTTTTTTTAAAAGCTATAATGTTTCTGGTATATTGCATTCCCCACAGCTTGCAAGCTAGAAAACCCCACTGAAAGAAAACCATCACAATAGAAAAATGAATAGCATTAAATAAAATTCAACATGTACTCATAATAAGCTATGTTAGTAAGCTAGGAATAAGAGATTTCCCTTAAGTTTAGAAACAGTGACTACAAAAAAGCCTAACAACAAAAAAGAAATCAGCACCCAAAGAGAAAGAGGCAGCAAAACCTATAATTATTCTGATAGGTGAGATTTCAAATGCCAAGCTCTGAGTTTCATACTTTAGAGCACATGGAGGTGATAGACACACAGAGCCCAAGATTTGGAGTTTCAAAGAAACCACACAGTGCATAGCTGTCCAGAAAAGTTCTGTAAATGGACTCAACTGTCTAGTAATATGTACTAAGTACTTCCTGTGTAGCCAGTGCTTTACAACTGTCAAAGTTAAGTCTTATTACTTATTTCCCAGAAGAGGAAAATGAGGTGCAAATGTATGAAGGTACTTCCCCAAAACTGGGCTTCTACTTGGAAAACTGGATTTGATCATCAATTCATGAGCATCAAGACTCTTGCTCTTTGGACCCTCACAGTTGTTTCTCTCATATATTTCTTCAGTTAAATGAGGTTCAGTTCGCTCAGTTAAAGGCATTTGTTGAATGGGTCCTAGATGATAGGCTTTACTCAGTCCAATAAAGTGGTGTGGCCTGAACTCAGAGAGGTGTCAGGACTAAAGGGAATTCAGTGCAATGAATTTTATGGTAGAGTACTCATACAAATTGGGGCAGGTTCTATACTGCTCCTAATTATTTACTTTCTCCTTAAAATACGATCATGTATCTCAGTCTGTTACAGAACCACTTGTTGGAACTCCCATGGGTGAAACATACATGGCCTTCATTGACTTTGGGATTCATGTGAGATGTGTTTGGATCAGTGGCTAGTGAGTGGACATAGCATATGCCCCACCTGAACAGAAGCTTTGTGAGGAATTAATTTCCATTAAATCCAGGCTGCGCTTGCAGTGAATGAATCTGTGGAGCAGCACCAAGCAGAATTTTAACAGTTATAGCTGATCCACAGTCACCAAATATGTAATGTGAGCATGAAATAAATATCTGTTATTGGAAGGAACTGAGACTTGGCGTTTTCTTGTTCAGTATGCCTGGTTATTGCATATGTGCACAAATTCAAAGACACACATACTTGTACATTACAGCATAAAGTGAAGTTCAGATCAGGGAAGGTTTCAGAGAAGAACCAGCATTTAGCCTGGGATTTATAGGATTGGCCCTGACACTTAAATTTGGCATCTGCTTTTAGCATTGGACATCTCATCTGACCACCCACCTTGCTGCTTTGCTCTCATTTCAACTTTTGTCATCCTTCCTGTGTCCTCTCTACCTTCAGCCAAATCTAACCTACATGTTGGCTTCACCCATCCCTTCTCAGCCCTGCACATTACAATGCCCATGATTCCAGGGCCTTATTAGGAAACCCTACAGGATGGCACTAGAGGTGTTTAGGTTAGGAAAATGAAAGGAGAAGAAAGTCTAATTCTTTTCAGCAAGTGGGATAAACACTAGCTGATATTTAGCAACAACATATCTTGCCTAAAGAGGAGAAAGATTTCCTAGATTCCTTCACAATCTTGTCAATGTCCTGCTATTAATTATTCATAACTTCTATATTCCCATTATTCCTCGGAATAAAAAAGAAGGGTAATTGCAGTTTTGAAAGGTGCACAGACATGGTCAGCCATCTCTTTCAAAGCCCTATATATCAATTTCCAAATGAATCCAGTGACTCAGGAATGGGAGGGCACTCATGAGATTTCTCCAAACTCATCATAGCTTAGATGAACCCATCTGGATGTGGTACAGACAGCTAGTGCCTGACTGTCTTCGCAAGTGTTGCCTTCCATGAAACTCAGAAGAGTGGATAAACACATGTGATAAAGGAAACATAACTGGGACCTAAGGATTATTGGTGAAACTAGAATGCACTCTCGATTCCTCCTTGACTATCTTCATAAAAGAAGTACCCATAGAAACCGGGATCATGACAGTGACTCAGGAGAAAAATGGGCAGCACATCTTACAGAACCACAACTATGGTTCTGAATACTGCAGTTCCTTGTTCACAGGACTTGGATAGAGTGGGTTTCAAGGTCAAGAGGACACAGGTTGACATGCAGCCTTTAACTCCCAATGAGTGTCTCCAATCTATGCTTCTTCCCCAGAAATTTATGCGGCCCCACTGAACCTTGAGTACCTTGCCATTGAACTTGGCCAGTTAATGATTTTGGATTTGACTACAAGCTCCTATATACCCTGTGTTCTAGTTGTTAGCTGCCAGAATGCAACACACCAGAGATGGACTGGCTTTCAATAAAAGGGGATTTATTTAATTAATGTATAGTTCTTCAGAGAAAAGGCAGATCACTTTCAACTGAAGTTCTTTCTTTCATGGGAAGGCACAGTGCGATCTCTGCTGGCCTTCTGTCCAGTCCTCTGGATTCCAACAACTTCCCCCAGGGTGCTTCTTTTTTGCATCTCCAAAGGCCTGGGCTGAGCTCCCAGTGCTGAGATGAGGTATGCTGAGCAGCTTTGGCTGTGCCACACTGAGCTCTCTCATTTGAGCACCAGCCAATTAAATCAAACATCATTCACTGCAGCAGACATGCCTCTTAGCCGGCTGCAGATGTAATCAGCAATATATGAAGTTCACATTCCATAGGCTCATGTCCACAGCAATAGAACTAGGCACCTTCACCTGGCCAAGTTAACACCTGAATCTAATCACCACACCCTGTATCCCACAATGAGAAGATAATCGTTCACCAAGAGATAAGTTTCAGAGAAATGATGAAGAGAGAAGCCAGATTGTGCTAGGCTGATTCAGGAATTATAAGGGGAAAATAAGCATAGATCCGTCTTTGAAAAAACACTGTGAATTTGCTTTAATTTAATGGGCTGTCTCTCCATATATAAGTACCACTTTGTAGTGTTTCAACAGGTTTATGAGCCTCTCTGTCCCAGGCTGTGAGCTCCAGAAAACAATACCTGGTACTTATAGACGCTCACGGAGATTTTGCTAAATTACCTAATGATGGTGATGAGTCAGTAAATGGATGGGTGTGGGAGACAGAAACGGGAAAGATTTTTCAGTTTGTTAGATTATATATAATGTTCTTTTTTCATAAGATGGATTTGCATACAACATGATAAGGCCCAAATACATAAATAGTATAGGATTTGAGGCTAGCTCAGAAGTGGTTTCTATCACTTTCTATTACTTGTAACTTGAAGTTTGGGGACAAGTTAAATCTGAATCTTTTTTTTTTTGGTGAAGGTTAGATAATATTTTCATTAGAAGAATGTTTCTTGCTTTAGTCAGATCATGTAACATGGTATTAACATTGAAGAATCTGGCACACAGACCCTGTTCAATTGCAGTTGTGTGTGTGTGTGTGTGCGCGCACATACACATACACACATGTCTGTGCCTAATTTAGAAGGACGGGGATTATGCCATGAAAGGAAAGGGAAGGACTGAAGCTTAGAAAGTCTTCGGACTAATAAAAGTAAAATTCGCAGTAGAGGGTGAACAGAAAGGAGGTGATTGGGTATAATGAAATCAAGACTTTACATCACACATTTCAAAGATGCCCCACCCAAGACTGCCTTTAAAAGGTTAATGGCCACAGCTTACCATTCATAGCAGGCAGCGCACAGGGTTAAATGAAGAAGAGCCTTTCCCCCATGTCACTGCCATGTAACTTATGGGGAGGAAGCTTTTCTTGACTGAATATCTCTGTAAATAGTCACGTGGACTCTTCCACAGTCATATTTTATTCTCTTTTTAGTTTCATACCTGCTTTCGTTTTGCTCACATCACTACACCACAGGAGGAGAAAAAATGTTTTTAATGGCTTTGCTCTTTGGAAGGGCAACATTATGCTTTTAAAATAGTGTATTACGTGTTTCTAGGGAAACCTGGTCTAGGTGTGTGCAGGCATATATTTGTGTACCATTATTGGAATCCAGAGGAGCTGCCCCATGCAAAGAACTGCTTCTCCGTTAAAATGAACTTAAAATGTGCACGCAGATACACTCACACACAAACCCAGAGAAAGAAGGCATGGCACCTAATTCACAACAAATTATGCCTGCTTTTATTTGCTAGTAAGTTTCATGAATATCTCATTTCAATTTAGCATAATTCATTAATGCTGCAGCATAATGCCATTAAGTATTTCTAGAACATTTAGCCTGCTATACTCCATTGAAAATTAACCTAAATATGGAATCTAAAATTAAATACATGGATGCACATCTATCACATCATTCTCAGATGTTGTAGATTTCCCATTGACTTAACCAACAGCATTGCCTTTTTAAAATTTTATATTTGCTCTTTCCAGTATATTTTTTTGATGCAAGCACCCCAAAAACCCTTAAAAAGTGGAAAATAAAGAAAGGTTGTAATAAATACTAGCACTGAAACTACAGAGTGATTCTGTACTACCATCTAGAGTCTTGGGACATCATGACAACTTTTAACAAGCAAAGCATTCCTTTAGCTTTCTGGGAAATTTAGAGAGCTTTAAGGGAAAAAATGTCTTTTTGGTCTTACATCTTATTAATTAAACCCTAAGTTAATTAAACCTATGGCATGCCAATAGCCATACTTTTCCGACATCTTTCGGTCCTCCAGAAAATTCCTCTGCTTTGATTCATTAGACCACTAACATCTCACTGCAAATAACTGAAGGCCTATTTTTTCTATGTGAAATTCAGTGTAAGACATCAATTTCTGATTATATACCCTGGGCAAAATGTCTTTTAAAACATTACATCAGATAGGTTCTTATTAAATAAGAGAAAATACTCAACTGACCATCTAAGTAAACACTTCTTAAAACTAACAACAAAATTTACGTTTTGAACGTAAGGTAAAATATATTAAAGAAGAGAAAGGGAAGGAAATAACTATGCAGTCTCTATTATTTTTTTCCACGTGCTTCCCCATTTCCCTTAAAGTCCATTTCTTTATCTCAGGCGAGTGGGCTGTCTCTTTGCAGTATGGCTGCCTTTTATGAATATCTCCCTTTTGCAGAAGGATGCCTAAAGCTATCAGCTGTCCCCATTTCCTCTGAATTAATGCCACTGATACGTTGTAAAAGGAAAAATGTTGGCAATATATGGTTATAGATTAAACGACGCCAGTTCAGGGTTAGTTCTACAGAAAGCACTTAAGAAGAATCTGACAAGTGAAGATGAATGGAAATGAGGGCGGGCCTTTATGACAGCTACAGACGCACTGCCAGCCTGAGATTCCAGGGCTCTGCTACCATCTGCCGGTGCACTGGGGAAAGTCTGGGGACCCAGGCCCGCAGTTGCACATACATGATTTGTCAGCTGCCTCTCATTATGAGAATATTTTTATTTTAAGTCACGGCTTACCTTCAGCCTCCACAAACCTGTCAGTTAGCCCTCTTTTTTGGCATTCTGATTCATTTCCAGCAGCAGGGGTGCCAAAGACTAGCTGAACCGCCGTGAATATTTTCCAAGCGCAGGTAGCATTTAGTATGTTGAATGTGCCTGAGTGCTTTAAAGAAACTGATAAGCTTAACCAATCCGCACGGGAAAGCAAGGCGGAAATAGGGCAGAGAACTGATGTTATATTTGAAGTAATTATTTAAAATCGTTCCTCTGCAATTTACTTTTTTGCCCTCATACAGTAAGTAAATGCACACTTTGCATTTTGACCTTGACTACTCAGATAAAATCCTAGCTCTGTGAGCGTGGGCACACGCAGCCCTCACTCAGCAAACATCTGCTGCTCCTCTCCTTCCCAGCTCAAAGGTGCTGGAAATAAATATGATGCGGTATTGCTATTTTTTTTTTTTTTACATGGACTGGATATTTGATTTCTCCCTGGAGACTAGGTCGAGATGACATTTCTATCATGCATTAAGCTAATTTGGACTGTGAAGAAGCGGCCAGCTCCGGAAGCCGATTCAGAGAGCAGACACGCCGCGAGGGGCGTGCAGGATAAGAAGGGAGAAATTAATTCGCGCTGCCTGCAGCGGGTTCGCCGCGCGCGTGTGCCGGACGCAGCCCCTTAGCGATGGCGCGGGGTGAGAAGAGGAAAGAGGGTGTCCGCCCAGGGAAGGAGAGGTCGCACGGCGCTGGGAAGCGCAGTAGACTCTGCGATCAGGGAGAGGTTGCAAGTCCCACTGCTTCCTGATCTGCATTCGCAGCTGCCTGAGGAGGAGGAAAGAATATATTTGAGGTCTGTCACGGGACGCATAGATATTGCAATGTGATGCCACCCAATGTGGGGGGTGGGGGCGGCTGGGAGAGCCCAGACCCAAGCCAGCTTTTCCCCGTGCAAAATAGAAGTGGGCACCGAAGCCCCTCTGGGAGACAAAATTTTTAAAGTTTACCATACCTGAGAGTCAAATCTTCCTCAATTTCTTATTATATCAGGCCTATTTCCCATAAGATATTTAGTGGGCTCATGTCTTTCTTTTGTTTCTTTATCTCGTTTGGATTTGTAATTTATATTGAAAAAGAATAGTTCGAATTTGGTTTTGTCTTTAAAAAGTAGATTAAATAAAATACAGCAAAAATCTCACAGATTTTTCAGATTAACAACATGAGAATATTATGTCTGTGTTATGTCTTCTGCATAAGAAAAGGGCTAGGATAAATTGCTAAATACTCCGTGGGGCAGAACTGACAGGTCTTGTGTCCTGCACTCTTTTTGTCGTTAGCAAGCATGGAAGAACGTTCCAGGAGATCCAATTGGCCAAAGCAGCCGAAGGAGGCTGCTTCATAGGATGAATTATGGATCGAATGCATTTATTGAGCTTTTTTTAAGTTTAAGAGGAAAATATAGTTAAAACACCCAGGATTCATTCAGTCAGTGTGCTACCCTCTCCTGACAGAATAATTTAACAATTAGCACGGCTGCATATTTATCAAGCCGGCGCTGTGATAAAGGTGTAGATTTACTGCAGTACAAGGTGTTCATTTGTTTGCAAATGAGAACTGCTGGGAGCTGCTCTACTCCCATCTGCTCTCCGATATTGACTATTTTGGCTACAGAAGAGCAGGGAAATCTGTCTCTACATTCCAGAAGATAATAGTCTCTGTTTACTGTTTTAAATCCCCCAAAGTTGCTGCCTAATGGGTTATCAGGGATGAGAAAGGAATCCTCATCCTCTCACTGCGCCTGGCTTTCAGGACTTTGGGTAGGGCGCTACCCTGATGGACGGTGAAAAGGGCAGCTGTTCAGCCAAGCCACAAGGATGGGTGTCCTCACCTGCCCCTTGTTATGCACTGGCCATTTAATTTCTCTGAGCCTCAGTTTCTGCACCGTGTATTATGAGGATGATCATAACAGCACACCTCACAGCTTATCATCATGATCAAATGACGTAGTGTGCAGAAGGCATTTAAGAAGAGTGCAGTTGGTCCATGTTATAGAAATTATGTGCCTCACTTGCATTTTTTTTGAGCATTTGCCCTATGCCAGGTACAAGGCATAATCACTTTTCATCCTCAAAACAGTTCGGTGAGATGGGCACTAATTCCCCCATTTTGAAGATGAGGAGCCTGCAGCCAAGAGAAGTTAACCTACTTTGTCTAAAATGACGCAGAGTCTTCATGCCAACCTCCGACTCAAAGTCCAACTCCAGAGCATTCGAAGCCTGTGCTTCGTCAGGGAGCCTCTGCCACACCATAATGCAGGACGAGCCCCCCACCACTGAAATGATTTAAAGTAGATATGTTGAAATTCCAAAAGGTGGAAAAGTGTTTCCCAGTTTGGAATAGACAACACTTCAGCTAATTCTTGAAAGATGCAGAGAAGCGGAAGAGGCCATTCTAGGTAGAGGGGAACGCTTAAGCAGGTCCCTAAAGGTGGAAACATAGGCGGGTTTACGGAGAAGGAAGGTAAGGTCATCTGACTGGGTTAGAGAGTGCATGCAGGAGAATTTGAAAGAAATAGTGTCCATGTTGTTTGAAGACAGATTTGGAGAAATTTGAATGCCAGGATAGTTTAAGATTTTAATCTTGTAACCACCAATTCTTCTTCTTCCTCTTCTTTTTTTTTTTTTTTTCTTATTTGCAAAGGCATACTCAGTGCTGTATTCTGGCCACAGTGTATAAAATCTGTTACAGGGAAGGGAGTTGACCAGAGACAGAAAATCACACTTGTAAGAAGCTTGTGATTTGACATATTGGGGAAGGTTCGGATGAATCCATCCTCTCCTCTATGCCATCTGTCCTTCCTGTGACCACCCCGTCACTATCTCCTTAGTGCCCGCAAATGGGCATCCCAGTATGGTGGTGTGAGGTTGGAAAGCATAGCCTTTAAATAATCCCCAAGCACACAGCAGGAAATACGATGGCAAGTGGGAGTTCTGAGCCGCACATCTGAATCGCATCCTAGTTTTGCCAACTACTAGCCATGTAATTGCAGAAAACGATTTAACTGCTCTGAGCCTCCTTTTCTCATTTGTATAAGGAGAATAATAATATATCTAACTTCCCAGGGGAAGGTGGCAATCCGATAAATAAAATACCTGGCTGGGTTGGCTGTGTCTTTTCACTGTTCATGAGCTCCTGGCACCACCGATTACTTCCCCAGACTTCCTCACTGCAGAGCCTCCTGCTTTGCTGCTCTGGCTCTGCCTACATCTTCAGAGACATAACCGAAAGAGAGTCATCTCCATGCCCTCTCCAAGACTGCGGGCACAGCCGTACAGGGAGCTCAGCACATGCTGGCTTCTGTTCCCATTCATTTTTTTTCTCAAACCATACCTAGAAATGAGAGCTATAAGGTATGCTACTACACCTGATGTTTGGGTCATACCAAGTAAGCATTAAAATAGCAACACTAAAAATATACCAAAAATGCACCACAGAGCATACTGGTTGAGTCTCCAGCTGTTCAGGCTTAAACATAAAGATTAAGAAAGCAGATGGTTTTATAAAACCCAAAGTGTTTCTAAAATGTGAGGCTACTTTTTTTTCTATAGCATTTTAATACAATTTCATTTTGTCTGTATTATAAAATATGTAGTTAGAGAGATGCACAAGAAGAAGATAAAAATTAACTATATCTTAATTTCTGGCCATAATCTTTAAAAATTATTTAGGCTTATTCATTTCCATTTCCCCCATGAGTATGTATGTGTGTGCGTGCATCCATACCCATTTATTTTGAAATACTATTGGAGAAAGATTGTGTTCACTATTTATTTTTACTCAGTAGTACATATATCTGGCATTTCCTGACATTATTAAAATGAGTCTAGCCATTACCCAAAGATTGGACCTGTAGATTCTTCCCAGTTTCCCTACGATATATAGTGCTGTAATGAATGAATTTTTACATTGATATTTGTCCATATTTTCTGATTATTTTCCTAGGCTGGATTCCTAGAAGTAGAAATATCATACAAATGTTAAGAATACTTAAATGATTTTGATTCGTACAGCCAAAAACACCAAAGGAATTTGAAGTTTCATATATTCACTGTACCTGTATCATCTGTGATTGTATTTTTAAATCTTTACTTATTTGATTAAGTGAAAAACAATTTGTTGGGAAAGGTGGACCATTTTCCTGAATGAGAAAGTACATTAGAAAGCTGTAAGTAAGGCCCCAGGGTTTAGAAGAAAGTTCTGGGCTGGAGATAATTGATCTTAGACCATCAGGAAGCAGAGAAACATAATCCCTGAATGACTATGTGAAGAGGGGAGCTTTGAGGACAGAACCCTGATGAGTATCAAGAAGCACACAGCAGGGAAAGCTCCTATCTGGAGAAACTACATCGGAAAGTGAGGACAATGTAAACTGAAATGGGATAGACTTTCGAAGAAAGAAGAGAAGAAAAAGCTTTTGTCACGGAAAGATTGAGTAAGAGAAGGATTTTAAGAGCATCCCTTTTATTTAACAATTAGCCCAATTCCTGGCACGTTAGATGTGTTAAATGTTTATTAAATGAATGAATGAAAATGTTCAAAATAATGTGATTTACACTAAATAGGGCTAAAAGCATCATAAGGTCATATGAGAAAGATGGGAATGGCTTCAGTTTTTCTAGGTATGAATCTGTTTCTTTATTGCATGCCTACCGTCTTTGATTATGGTTCTTAAATTATAAGAAGATAATACCTACCAATAGTCACCTGAACTTTTAGCCCATTGGTGGGGTTCAAAACACTATCATTACCCAGTGCCCAATAGTATGTTTTAATGCCTTTAAATTGAACAAAGACGTGAGAAAAAATATCAAGAAGCAGTAAAAATATTTAAAATGCCCATGGCTATGATATCACTGATTATAGCATCAATTCTAAGAACATGTACTGAGAACATGTCAGGGCTCAGGACCTTTATGTGCCTTATTCACATAATAGTAATCATTAAAGACCTGGGGATAATATTACTTTTGAATAAATGAGGAACTGAGGATCAAAGAGACTGCCCAAACTGAGAGGGGTAGATGTGGAACTTGCTTCCAGTTGACTGAATCCAAAACGTGCTTTCCTATACCAAGGTGTATTTTGCACCCTTCTGTGAAATAATTATTGATAAGGAAATGTTGGTCTGAAAGCACTAAATCTGGGCTTTTAAATTCTCTTGTTCAACCCTATATATTTAATAAGTTCATTGACTTATACCTTTTATAATTTGTTTTCCTCTTGCAGAAGGTGATTCAGTTGGGCACACCTTATCTAAAAGAAAACATCTTTGAAAGGTCCCATCTCCAATGGGTTCATACCCATTCACAGGAATGGGAGTAAGATTAAGAATGTATATATTCTTTTCTGGAATACATGACTCCATCTGCCATCCTTACACATATGTTTTAATTTCAGCTCATACATGTAGATGTGTAACTGCAGTTTGAACAAGATATTTCCAGATCTGTATTTTGTGATTTTCAACTCCAATTAAATATATCAAAGGCAATGTGAGCTATGGCTTCATTTCCATATTTTGATAGCATTTCTATATTCACCCTATCCCAGGGCCCCACCCCTTATAATGAAGTGAAAAGAAATATTTATTTGTGGTGCTTACATGATTCCCATAAAAAATTCCATGGAAGCTGTTCTAGTTTGCTAGCTGCTAGAATGCAATATGCCAGAAATGGAATGGCTTTTAAAAAGGGGAATTTAATAATTGCTAGTTTACAGTTCTAAGGCCGAGAAAATGTCCCAATTAAAACAAGTCTATAGAAATGTCCAATCTAAGGCATCCAGGAAAACATACCTTGGTTCAAGAAGGCTGATGAAGTTCAGGGTTTCTCTCTCAAGTGAGAAGGCACATGGCAAACACAGAGTTTCTCTCTCATCTGGAAAGGCACATGGCGAACACGGCATCATCTGCTAGCTTCTTCTCCTGGCTTCCTGTTTCATGAAACTCTCTGGGAGGCATTTTCCTTCTTCATCTCCAAAGGTCACTGGCTGGTGAACTCTGCTTCTCATGGCTATGTCATTCTTCTCTGATCTCTCTGAATCACTTTCATTCTTCAAAATGTTTCTTCTTTTATAGGACTCCAGAAACTTATCAAAACCCACCCAAATGGGTGGAGACATGTCATCACTTAATCCAGTTTAACAACCACTCTTGACTAAATCACATCATCCAGGGACATGATCTGATTACAGTTTCAAACATACAGTATTGAATAGGGAATGGGATTTTGATTAAAACATGGCTTTTCTAGGGTACGTACAACCAGCACAGAGGCGAAGCTCAGAGGAACCCCACCATCTAGCCGTCCAGTATCCACTGAGCAAACTGTGGATAGTCCATGTAGACTGTGAACCCAGCAATGCAATCACCACTGCAGAGAAGAGACCCGTCCGCATGGGGCTTACATTCTCATGTGGGGGAGGGGCAGTCAACAGATAGCAGACAAGAAAACAAAAGAGCCAAGCAAACGAAAATAAGAATATATTGATATTTATAAGTTAAAAATGGAGAACGGTGATGAAAGCTAACTCTGTTGGGAAGAGATTATTTGGGCTGAGAATGGAAGAACACAAAAGAATCCTGTCAAGCAGAGAAGGAGGAAAAGTGCATTTCGAGAAGAGGAGTCACACATTCGCAACCAAAGTTCTTTTCAACAGGTAAGGTAAATGTGTATGCCCTTCTTTGTCTCTAATTTTAAAACATTTCATCTCCACCGCATGGTGAAGGAAGCAATATCTTATTTGGAAACTATCTTCTTCATTATGTAGACTCATGTGGTTTAAATCAGAAGCTTATTAAATGGATACTGGTAAGTCAAGGTCAATCATTAAATCAGCAATAGTAAAAAATAAAAAGCTAAAACACTAGGGCCAAGAACCAAATTTTGGATTTTGATTTGAGATCATTATTCAATGTTTAGTTTACCAAAATCAGTATCCTACAACCAAGAACTATCGGCTTTTCAGAACTAGAATCTCTATTAAATATTTTAAAAGGTCAAATATAACATCAATATCACTAGTGGGAAATGTAATATTCACTAGGTTCCATTATCTTAAAGTCTCCATGAGAACCAAGGTCCTGGGAGAGACAACATATGATCAAGTGCACGAAAAAATCATAGAGGGTGATCTGTATTTCCCTAGAGTTAACCCAGGGTGAAAGGGGAATAGAAAATTCAATGCAGAAGTTTGAAACATTTGAGGCATTTACTTTGAAAACCAATGCCTGAAAGAGTTCCTGTTAGAAATACACGTTCGTTTTCAGCAGGCAAAACAGCCAGCCATGTCCTAACACATCCTTGGCCAGATAAGCATTTCCTGAAATTCTTTATCTACGAAATCTCTTTTTTTCTTAGATTAGAGCTTTATCACCTTCCCGAAGGACAAAAAAAATCTGGAAAGTGTGATATAAACAATTATCAGTCTCTCATAACTCCACATTAATTAGTCTACAAAACTTTCCCGCGGACAAAGTTTTAACAGACCGAAGAAAGGAGATTAGCAGTGTGTTAATATTCAGAAATGTCACAGCACTCAAGAGGAGACAGAGGGTGGGAAGTTTATAGGCTGTTTCCTTTTCAACAGCCTCAATTCTGGGTTTCCTGTAGGAAATAAATGAAAGATAAAGTTGCAAAGCTCTATATCATACAATCAGGCAAGCAAAACTCTTTTGTATTACTGCCCTCTGTGCTAAATATATGATAATCCAAAGACAAATTGCCTAGATTATCTGGTTCTATCTCTCCCTTTGAACATGCTCTGGAAGGATATGCAATGATAACTGCGATTATCTTAAAAGGATGAATACAAGAAGATCATTCGGATCTAAAAGATAGCGTTACATCAATTCCATTTCCTTGTGGATGCATTGATTTTCAGTTACTGAATTAGACAGCAGAGAAAGACTAACCAAGGGATTAGTTTGTGTCCCAGGAGATTGATGGGAGCTGCGGCGGCCGGTCTTTGTGAAACGGGCAGCTAGCCCTGTGTTGCATTCAAGCCGAAGTGTGTTCTGGGTGAGGCTGCTCAAAAGTTGACAATGAGGAGGAAAGCTCTTTTTTTCTGTCACCTGCTTCAAGGGACCTCCCTGTTACATTGTGATGTGGGTAAATAAGGACGCATGAATCAGCTTCTCACCAAAGACCATCCAGGTCAAAATTTTGTTTCTGACAGACCCTAATTTTTTAAAACTGTAATATTTTAAATGATTAATGGTAAAAATAACAATGGATGATGAAAATCTTCAAGAAAATAGTACCGCAGTGAAAATGCTATTAGCATAATCACCGTGGGATTTAAATTACAGGCATGAAAAAATGCCACAAGTAATACTGAACAGCAGTCACCTTGGGCATACATAATTCGCTTGCCCACATCTCTAACAGATTATTTTAACAAGAAATATACATCTTTTGATAGAGCTGTCTTTGGATACTCTTGGAGAAAGGAGTAAGATGTGGCTTTACAAAAAGTAGAGATGAATTGTTTCTTATTTTCCCTTGCATTAGTGACATGCCTGGTGGCATAATAAAGGTTCAAGGCCAGATAATCCAAGAGAAAATACTCCCAACGTTCCTATCTTTTGCCAAGAAACCCTGTGGGGAAGAGAGATTAATAATTGTGACATGTTACATAGGTTCATCCTCTCTCTGGAACTTTCTAGGCAGTAATTCTGTGCATTCAATTATAGTTGTATGAGTCTCACAATCCCTAGAAATGATTCATCTGTAGGGTACCATAAAGCAGAGTAGGTATAGACAAAGCATTGCACAGAATAACTCTGGGTCTTTCCTAAATCATCAGTTGTTCTGTGTAGATATAGCCAAGTGTTGATAACTTGAAATAGTATTTCATTATAAATTCAATAAAATTGACTTTTATTGGACACTGAATTTTTAGTTACTATTTGGATGCAATTTCAAACGTAGAGAACAGCCATTAAAATAAGCCCAACAGAGAACTCCAGTATACACCAACCCTCTCACCCAAATTTACTGATTTTTAACACTTTACTACAGTTGTTATATCATCCTATCTATCCATCGCTCTAGCTAGTTGGTTTTCCATACACCCTTTTTCTATCTATATAGCTTCAAAACATTTGAGACAAGGTTCTATATTTCATGCTCTTGGAACACTTAATATGTCCATGTATATTTCCTAGGAACATGATACACACTCGTATAACCCCGTAAAGTAAATTATCAAAAAAGTGGATATTGATATAAAGTATACAGTTTATATTCCATTTTTCAATCATCCCAATGATGCCCTTTTAAGCATTTTCGCCTCCATTATTAGATAAAACCTAGGATCATGTATTGTCTCTTTGTCATTATCTCTTTAGTCTCTCTCTCTCTCTCTCTCTCTCTCTCTCTATGTTTTATATACAATTAAAATTTCCAATCTCCATCACACCCAACCCTGATAGGCTTTTATCAATGAGCAATGGCAGAACACTTGCTGGCAAGCTTCCAATCCATGTTAATTGGATATTGCTACATTCTTTGTCCTTGTAAACAGAGAGCGAAGAGGAACCATGGTGGCAGTGGATTGGAGATGAAAGGATTTCAGTTTGGGGGCCAATCGCTATAATTGTACAACACCCTTGAATGAGTCACTTCACTTTTTTCTGAACCTCAGGTTTTTAATGTATGAAATTCCTGCCTAAAGAATTTGACTAAGAAAATGTTTAAGGAATTCTGGTGAGAATTCACCGTGGTACTTAAGTAATGTGCCAAAGTACATTACCTGGTACATAAATATTTAGTAAGTACTAGTTTCCTACCTTTCAGCACAACTTAAGTTCCTATTTATACATTTCTTAAACTAGTTTGGTAAATGAAGACACATTCCCTGAAACACATTAGACTGGCCTACTTCATTCAGGTTATAATGCAGCAATTTGAGTCTTATATCAGAAGTGAAGCTTTGTCAAGAATAAGTTATGTAAGGGAGGACCCTTCTCACAAGAATACTATGAAAGAACCTCTTAAAATACCACTTATCGTTCCCAAGTGTGAAATGCTCTAAGTCCTAGATTTCCTTTAAAATCTGTTGACATGCTTCAATGTCATATTGCTCTAACAGAAGGAAGAGCCTACACTTAAAAGTTCTAAATGAAGATGAACCAATTTGTCCCCAAGAGAGCTTGTGGAAACCATCTACCCATCCCCACCCTTTGTGATGAATGGAACTGGTTGGGTGAAACAGGCATAAATCTTATCTCCAGAATCCCTCTTATCCTATCAGTATTTTGGACTTAACCTTATATTAAATTCTAGAGCGCTGGTCGTGTTTTGTTCCTTAGTCTGGGAGCACGAATTTTTTTTAAAATTCAGTGGGCTATATTAATGATAGGTGCAGTTTATCTGATGTATTTTATACATCAATTTTTTAAAAAATACTTATAAAAGGACCCAGTAGCCAGATTGTAGAGGTGCTTACTGGCCAAAAATGGTCAAATTGTAAACATCAATATGTGTCTTCACTGCAGTGAACTGAATGCAATATGTTCAAATCTGTTTGTTTCTTAAAAAATTCTAAAAGAAATACTGAAATAACCTTTTTGGTCACCTTGTCTGGGTACTATGGAACCTACTCACTGGTTTGAAAACTGGCAACAAAAAGCAAAAAAAAAAAAAAAATCAAGCAATTTATCTTGCTTACTTTTATGAAACGGATCTTAGTATAAACAAACGTTATGAGACATTTTCTTGATAGAAGTGTCTCAGCTGATTAATAATGAACAAATAAATAATAAAGAATCAAATGATCGTTATTTATGACATCCAATGAAATAAAGAATCCAGACTATAAACCAGAGTGGATGCTCTTGTGTCAAAAGAAAGATAACCAGGCATTTTGTGATTCCTGATGGAAGTAGCCAACACCATCTAAAAAGCATTCTGCTGAAATGTGTATTTGAATTCAGAGTGAGCCTGTAGGTCTAACTACCAATTTACAGGAAATCAGGGACAGGAACATATGAAAGAGTCTCACAGGGATGCAATGGGCAGTTTCCCCCACAACAGCCTACTGGGCAAATGACCCAATTTAATCAACACATAACATTTCAAGGAAAAGAAAATGAAGGGGTCATATACATTTAAAGAGACTCAAGAGTCACATCCCCGAACTTCAAAATGAAGGACCCATACAGATTTAAAGAGACTTAAGGGTCACATCCACTGACTTCATTGTGTCAGTATCATTTTTATACTGATTTGAAAAATACATTGAAAATGTATAACACAGCTAAACACTGGCCAGGTGAGTGTTAATATTAAAATTTGTGTTACTGTTTTATGTGTGATAATAACATTGTCATAAATTTTTAAAAGAGTCCTTATCTTTTAGAGGTTCATATTGAAATTTTTGCAGATTTAATAATTCGATCTCTTGGATTTGATTTTTAAAAATCTTGGATGTAGAAGAATTTTGTACATGTTGTTCTATGAGGATAAAACAAGGTTAAACAAGTTGACAATTTTTGAAGTGTTGTGCTTAGCATGTAGGGACTTTCTACTTTTCTGCGTGTTTGTAATTTTCTATAATAAAAAATACAGAAGATTGCTAATCTTTTTTAAAAATAAGTAAAAAATATCCTTTGCATAGTAAAATGTCCTTTGTGACTTGGCTTCACGTTGCAAACGTCACTCTTCCCAGCTGTCTTTTATTCATATTGCACATTATCACTTGTTCTTCCACAATCACGTCATGCTTCCTCTTAGCTGCGCTCTCTACCTTGGCTGCACTCTAATGAGAATGTCCATCTCTTCCCTGTCCACTTGTTTATAAAGCTCACATCAAATAATATGTCTTCTTCCTTGAGTTCCTGCAGTATCTCTCCCCCCACACCAATAAGTACTATTTGTTTATGCCTTTAAGTAGCGTAGCTCTTTATATTCTCTGTAGTTACCGTTTTGCCATATTGCACCTTAATGAAATAGTTCTGCGTATGCCCCGCTTGGAGCTCTGAGCTCCTTGAGAGAAAGCAGACTTGCCTATAGGAATGATGGGTATGCCAATTCCAGAATCACCTTTTTCCTACACTTGTAGGTACCCATGTGCACCCCTGCAAATACTGCAAAATCCTGGGGTGTCCTGCCAAAGGAATTTTATTCTGATTTTGATTCTGGTACACCTGATTTTCATTATCAAATGAACAATGCTCCTTATACGACAGACAATTTGCTTCTAAAAGCAGTTCCCAGGCTGCACTCTAAGGGAATGCAATGTAAGCCTTCTTTGTACAGAATCTTATTATGCTTGCTTTATCCTGCAGGCAACCCAGGTGAAGCAGTCTGCCTTCGGAGTAAATGTTGGTATGTCTGAAATTGGTCTGAAAATATTGTGGAATCAGATTCCTTAGTTCTGATGTGTTTGTGACAAGACCTCTCTGCCTACGAGTCATAACTGTGACATATATTAGAAGCTGTTCCTTTAATTCCTGTCACAGGGAGCCAGGCACTCTCACTCTCAAGGGCTTTTTCTAGAGCCTGATATTAAATGTGGTTCAGCCAAGGGGCAAAGTTAGAAAGTTTAGGTGGAATTCACGTCATATAAACATACCTAAAATAAGAGTCTACAGACAGATGGCACGGCTCTGGAGGTAAGCAGTCCTGTTCCCATCAGCCTGTTTATTCTTTCCCAGGGATTTAAATCTCAGTGCAGTGGCTCATACAAATTGCAGCACTAAATGGGGTAGTGGTAAAGCATAATGCGTGATTTTTTAAATATAGCTGTTATAAATGTAATACTTTTATACAGAGCATAGTTTCTTACTAATTATAAACCAACAAATATCTGCTAAAAGAGTATTAAAATATTAATAAATGAGTACATAATCCATTAAACTGGTCAAATAAGTAAAGTAAAATAATAAATATATCTGCCATTCAATTATATTGGCCCAATTTCATTTTTTAAAAATAGCACTTTATTGTGCTATAATTTAAATACCATATTTTCAGATTTTAAAGTTTATGTTTCAGTTACTTTCAGTTTATTCAAGAGTTGTGTAGCCATCATGGCTATCTAATTTCAGAATATTTCCATGACCCCCCCAAAGAAATCCATACTCATTAGCAGTCACTTCCCAGCCCCACTGATGCCCACCCCCAATCACGGCCACCACTTCTCTACTGCCGCGTCCGGCTCTTGAAGCCGAGTCCGAAGAGGGGCGTCGAGGTTAAGAAATCAGCACTCAGGAGACAAGTATGGTTCCATCACTCAGGCCTCCCTGCTTTTTGGGAGTGAGTTTTTATTGAACTTTCCTCCTTCCCTCCTAGGCTTTCTTGCCCCCTTTTTATCCCCAGAGCTTCCCTTATCCAAGGGATCACAGCACTCAGGTCACACCCTTATCTAATGGGTCATTACCGCTTCCTTTGTCTACTTTTGCATGCAACATTCCAGGAAGTACCACTCCCTCAAGGTGGAGGGTAAACCACGATTGCAAATTAACTGGGACATC
>PVIY010033399.1:0-28032 GCA_004026745.1 Myrmecophaga tridactyla
AGATATATATATTTCTCCTCTTCATAAATATATACATACATATATATATATATACATGTATAGATATTGTTTTCTGTCTCCTGTTGTGTTGTGTTGTAAATGCATTGTGGGCAGAGACATAAAGTATGTTAGATTTACAATGAAGCTCATTGTCACTTGGGTAAAACAATCCCCATGCAACGCTGGGCTCAGGTCTCACGGCGTAACTCAGTGGGTGTGAGCTTAATTTAATTGGATTAGGGTGGTGCCTGGGCATCAGTATTTTTCAAAGGATCTTAGATGATTCTGTTGAGCCCAGAGTTGAGAAGCGGTGAATTGATTAACTTCTATCAGGGCAGCTTCCATATTCTACAGTAGTCCTTATTGCATTTTAGTGTGCAGAGAAATCACTTAGAGATTGTGTTAAAATGAAGATTCTTATTCTGTGGGGATGGGGTAGGGTCTGAGATTCTGCATTTTTAACAATCTTCCAGGTGATGCAGATTCTCCTGGTCCACCCTCAGATCACACTTTGCAAGGAAGTGAACCTTATGATTGAAATATAAAGAAATTGTATGAGGCAGAGTAAAAAGACATGTAAATTTTTTTTTACCCTGTTGAAAGACACCATTTATCATGCCAAATGTGGTCATATAATAGCTCAAATCGTCGTCGATTGAGTCATTCAAAAATATTTATGAGTACTTCCTACCTCGTGCCTGGGCCAGCCCATGTCTAATCCGGTTCTCTGGAAGGTACTCTAATTACCTCTTACAGCACATCGAAATGTGCTCTGGAAGTCAAATCATGAATGTAGGCATGCACAGACTTGACTATTATTTGCTTTTATTTAGACTTAATTTGGCCCTCAGGGCCCAAGGCTCTCCAGCCGGGTTAACATCGGAGTCCTAAGGGAAGCCTCGTGTCCATCCAACAGTGGACGGGCCGTGGGGTGGGGAGAGCAGAGCCCAGTGCTGTGATCCGTGTACTGCAGCGCCATCCTCCGGCTTTCTAATTAGAAACCTGCGTCCTTGTGTCCCAGTTGAATTTTCTGAGAGAGGAATCTCTTTGAAGCAGGACACATAAGCCTGGGTTGCTGACCAGCCTGTGGACGTGCTGACGCTGGGTCAGATACCTACTTCTTACAATGATCAGCCAGCTGAGATCACAGCGGTGGGGCCAAGTGGCCAGCTGCCCACTTAGTGGGAGCAAAGAAGAGAGGTGAGTTCACTAAGATATTTGTAAAGGTTAGAAGCCTTCTATTTTGAGGTGACCTGATAGAGTCTTCTGCAGAGATAACAAAGAAAACGATAATGTAAGGAAATAAATACTCTGTTGTGGCGAAAACGCCTGCAAAAACTCAATTATTTACATAAAGTTAGTGTAAAACTTCAAAAGAATCTTTAGCATCTTTAATTTCTTTCACCTAGACACAAAGAAAAAAAACAGAAACACCAATTTGTCATTGTTGCTGTTGTTGTTTTTATATGAAAAAAGAGGCATTTCCAAAACATTTGTTTTCCCAAGTTGGTTTCAAAACTCTGGGAACTAAGTGGGAAGTGAAGGCCTGAAAACTTTGGAATTTTAAAGTTCCAGCGTCAGAGAAGGACTTTAATTTATTCCAAAGCTTTGAATGAAAACTGAATAATAACATAATGGGATAAATGCACCAAATCAGAAAGTCTCTAATATCTGAATCTGCTTCAATACAGGGCAGTCTTAAAAGAGTCTTAGCATTACCTGAGAAATTCTGCTCAACTTAAATTTAGTGTATTATACTACTGAGAAAAGGCCTGCTTAATCTGGAGACCATATTACACATAAGACTCATGCTCTTAGCAATTCAACTCGGAAGTCCTTCTAACTTAGATAAGCCTTTCTGCTTCTTACTCAAAAGTGTGCATAGCAGAACTTGGAGTAAAGAGCTTGGAGAGGTCAGGTGGAAGGAAAATAAGCAGGGCACCCATGGAAATGTTAAAGTTTGTGGAGTTAGAATCGCAAGATGGCAGATTCTCAGTTTTGAGAGGGTCTGCTGTCTGAATTCCCTCTATAACATCTCAGCTGAAAGCTCCCACGCTTTCCCTTCGGGACCTCAGGAGTGCAAGGAAACTACTCTGGCTGAGAGTACGGATTGGGTTAGAAAACAGGAAAACCGGAAGATTTGAGGCGTGAGGAGTTAGGGTGGGTGACTGTGTCCCTGGGCACCACAGGCCAGGCATGGGGCGGGTGGTGAAAATGGTAAAGAAGGAAGCAAAAGTGTGGGCAAGAGATGTTAAAAAGTGAGAAGCAATTGAGTTTGGCTACTAGCTAGAGTCAGGGTTTCCAGAGAAGATAGAGCCAAGGATGACTCTGAACTTAGACTGTGCATGACTGGGAGACAGAAGCAGTCAAAAATCGTGACTGTTTCAGTGGAAAACATAATGAAACATTTGAAACCTGCCACTTTTGAGGTGGTGAGGCATCCTTATGATAACATCCAGTGTTTGTTTTTCTATTTTCAACCACGGGACTATCAGTTTTCTTCTGTACTTACAGGGATGACTCACAGAAGTTCTTATTTTCTATAAATGAAGAATATTAAAGTGGTTATTTATGGGGTTTAACAACCTAGCATAAACTGCTCAAATGTGGTAGAAAAATAACCAAGAAAATAAATCAGGGTCAAAACCTTTGTTTTCACATGCTTTTATTTTCTAGTCAAGTGTGTAATTGGAATTGATTTGCTGTGTTTCAGTGGCTCAAATCAACTTATCCAACCACCTCCAGGAAACATAACAGAAGCCATAGCATATCGATGGTGACCTGATAGAGTCTTCTGCAGAGATAACAAAGAAAACGATAATGTAAGGAAATAAATACTCTGTTGTGGCGAAAACGCCTGCAAAAACTCAATTATTTACATAAAGTTAGTGTAAAACTTCAAAAGAATCTTTAGCATTTAGGTTGCATATTCTCAATTCTCAGAAGTATAGCCATTAATAAATAAATAATAACTTTTAATGGTAAAATGATCAGTTATCAAGCAAGTCAACGTGTATTATTTCAGGCAAGCTGCCCTCCAGGGTTGGAAAGAGACTGGGCTAGTTCATTGCCAGTGAGGACACTGGGATCAGAAAGCAGCTGGTACTCCAGGGTTGACCAATGAATCAGAATTGGATCTGCCTTTCAGTGTTTCTGATTCCTGAGATAGTTTTCTTTTCATTATAACCTTTTGTGTGACTAAATTTTTTAAATGTACATTTACGGGAAATGGTATATCTTTTGTAATATCTCCTAAACATCGAGGTAAAAAGTCTGTCTTTTGAAAGACTTAAAAATTTTAGGTTACAATTTTGATGCCCTATCAGTCAGGGTCCACTCAGGAAAATGGAAATTGCACCTCTTGTTTTAACAAAGATAATTTAATACAGTAATTGATTAACTAGGTGTGCTGGTTCGAATCTGTGGTGGGCCCCAGAAAAGCCATGTCCTTTAATCCTCATTTAATAGTGCTGGGTGGGAACATTTTGATTGTTCCCATGGAGATGTGACCCACCCAATTGTGGGTGGTAACTTTTGATCAGATAGCTTCCATGGAGTTGTGACTCTACCTATTAATCCTTTAAAAAAGGAAACATTTTGGAAAGAATCCCTTTTTAGAGCCACGAGAAAGCCAGCAGATGTGCCATGTTCGCCATGTGCCTTTCCATCTGAGAGAGAAACTTTGATCATCAGCCTTCTTGAACCAAGGTAGCTTTCCGTGGATGCCTTAGATTGAATATTTCTATAGACTTGTTTTAATCGGGACATTTTTTTGGTCTTAGAATTATAAACTAGCAACTTATTAAATTCCCCTTTTTAAAAGCCACTCAGTTTCTGGCATATTGCATTCCGGCAGCTACCAAACTAGAACAGTAGGTAATGGAAGACCCAAACGTCAACATGGAAGCAGACACTGCAGAGCGCGGTTTCTACTCCCAGGTGTGGGGGACTGCAGCGCAACTGGAAATGACAAATGGCTTGGGGGATACTAGCCTGGCACTGGAAGTGCCTGCTAAAGGTATTTGCAGAGAACAGTTTATTGTCATGGTATTACCAACTTCATTTAATATGAGTTATCAAATGCCACATAGAATTGAACCTCATAATTTCAGGGGGGGTATTAGGTATTCTGGAAAAGAGTTGTGCAGAATCCAATGATAGTCAAATAAGTCAGCGGGAAACCCGGGGTGCAGCACTGGTTGTGGATTTCCTGAGGTACGGCAAGAAGAAGATAGCCAACTATAGAGAGACTATGATAAAACTGATGAAATGTCCATCTTATTTTTATTATCACAATGTGCCAGCAATTCTCAGCAACATCAGTGGTAAAATACTCTTCCCTCGTCGGCAAAGGTCTCCCACCCTCCACCCGTTTCTTGTTAATGCCTTTAAAAGAAGGCACTCTTCATCCTAGGAGAATGTAATCTGGGTTGAATTGTGTTAGATGCTACTATTTCTTCTTTCCTTCAACGCTTTGGGTTCTTCCAGTAGCCTGATCATGAAGAAGGTCTGTTGCTTACATTTCATCCACACGATGAGGTCTGTAGCGATCCTGCTATGGCTGCAGTCAGGTGGCTGCGCAGCCGCTGGACTGAGAGCTGCAGGTGACCAAGTGACAGCACGGCCCTCACCCTCTGTTGATGGTCCCCAGCCACTGTGCAGATGTGAGACACCTGCTTCCTCTGCTGTGGGAGAGAGAGGGCTTATTCAAACGTGCAAATGCTAGTGCCCATTACGTCTTTGCTATCAGGGTGGCTCTGCTCCACTCATCCATCAGGCATCCAGGTGCTTGCCATCTTACTGCCCCACCATCCCCAAGGGCATTGCTCTCTTCTGCATGGGCAATGGAGTCCATGTTCCTCTTTCAGCCCAGAGCACGTGAAGGAAAAGGGATTCCTTTTTAAGTGAGTGATGAAGAAGCAGCATATATTTTTCATATTCCACAATCTAAGATATTCTTTAGGAGCATTTAATGTGGATTGATCTCATCACACTAAGTAAAAAGAGAGAACACGCATCATACTCTGGATCTACTCAGCGAGATAAGGACACAGAAACATCACTTCCTCGGGGTCCTGTCTACTTGTTATGCCCCATTGCCCTGCATGAGAACCTGTCTTCCTAAAGAGCTGTGCAGTGAGAGGGCAGCCCTGCAGAATTTATTCCTTTGCCAGACCTAGCAGCAAGGGAAGCTGAGGGTGCCGTGTCTAGCCAACTGGCTATGGGCCCCACTAAGGCTGAATTGCTACCGGAGAAATGAAGAACAGATATAGGGGACCAGTTAGCAGACTGCCACAGGCAGTATATAATCACAGATTTTTATTTTAAAAAAACACAAAACTTACCTTTCAGCTAAAGAGATAAGAAAGACTTGTTCCACAGCTAAGAGAGCAGGTTTGAGTCCCAGTTTGTAGAGATTGTGCAATGACTGATTAGTAAAAATGGGTTCATACAGACATCATGAGGTCAAAATGTTTTGATGTGATCAGAACTCTGGATTTGCATTTTATTTCAGCATAGCTTTTTTCTTCCCAGTTGGGGGAAAGCTCATTTATTCTCCCAGGTGCAAGAACAATGCAAATAATTAAACTATAGCAACTTGCTGAACACTTGAGCAAACTTTATTCTAAACAACAGGAGCATAATTCATTTAAAAACTTTGGTTTCCTTGGAGACTTTTACCTCAGGGCCAACACAAACCAAGAATCATGTTTTGACCTGAAACAACATTAAATTGAAAACTAGAGGGCAAGTCTTTCTGTCCCAACGTGGGTCAGTCAAATGTGAAATGGTTGGTGGAATGAACTGATGGCAGCCACCGTCTGCATGGCAGCCAGTCAAACCAGGGCCCAGTAGCGTGGACCCTTCCTGTCCCTTTTAGGTTGCACTAGGGACACACCAGCTGACCACCAGGCACGCTACTGAGAATCCTGCAAGGCACAAGCGGTCAAGATTTTCTGTGCACTGAATTCCTGTTATCTCATTGTCTCTCCAGTTTTTCGTTTTTAATCTATCACTGCTCAGAAGTGGAGTTGGTATTACACTTAATATGCTAGTTCATAGAAGAAGAAGGGACCCGTTTCCATCTAGAAAAGGAGATTATTGAAGAATAATGTCTTCGTTCTAGTATAAAATGCTGATGTTGTAATATTTGCATTGGCTGAAAATCACAACCCCAACAAAAGCATGGACTACAAGCCTTTAGATCTTTTGTTATCATGCAGACATCCAGTTCACTGCCCTGTAGAGAGGAATCAACATGTTGAAGCACAACAGGAGAAATGAAATCTATCCGGTATATAAGTTTGGAAAGAAAATAATTTATTTTACTTTGTTTAAATATCCCCAAATTGATTTTTCTCATTGAAGCATGGTCACTTCTATGGAGACGATTCACATATAAGTCTTAGACTGTTACTGTATCACGGCTGTTGGAAGAAATCTTAGAGGGGATCTAGTTAGTCATTTCTCCAAGGCTCACGTTACCTGTGCACCTCCCCACACATGGTCCTTCATCTGCCTGTCTGAATGCTGTGCTGAGCATGTCCCATCCCATCCAAGGGCTGCTCTAATCTGGCTCCTAAGTGTGTCCTCTTCATGGTCGCCCTTTCTGAAACAGCAGGGTGTGTGCCTATCCTCACTTCGATGTGACCATTCTTCAAATATTTGAGGAGTACTATTTTCCTCCTGAGAATTTTCCTGGCTAAGTATTTCCACTTTTCCCTTTATTGCAGTGGCTCCTTGTAGCACTCCCACTCTGATAGCCCCATCTGGGCGAACCCTCGTTCAGGCTCCTTCAGGACACTGCTGCAGGAGTGTCTTGAGCATCTGTTGTACGGAGACCATGGCCTTGACCTTGCCGTCAGCTGGGCCACACCACTTGGTCTTCTCCGAATGGCATGGGCGGGTCCTCACCCCCAAACATGCCCTTTCAAGGGGAAGACATTTTAGAGGGGATCTAGTTAACAGTCTCCCCAAGACACGTTCTTTATCATCCTTAGTTATTGCTTTGATGTTGATGTTTGTTTTGCTTTGGTTCCCCCCTTCTATATTTTCCTAGGGTCCCATTGTCAAATATAATTCCCTCAGTGAAGGTAATATCTTAAATTTTTTTTGAACTGATACTTTATTCAGAATGAATTCACAACTGGTTGAATGCAGGAGGGGAAGAAGTGATGGGGTAAGGTAGAGGCTGAAGTGAAAGGTAAGAGTCATAGCTGAATGGGATTCCAAAGATACCACGTAGGAACTGGGAAGATGCCAAAGAAGAAGCTTGACCTATGACAAACTTTACTGATGCTTAAAGTATCTTTGCTTTGCTCTTATAGGTTGCTTTATATCTCAAACGCCTAGAAGTAAAGATAGTTTGAAAGAGCTGGGTAGAGTAAAAAATAAATAATTTTGGTTTTACATCATGGGCTAAGTCCTGCCTCTACTGCCATACTTATTTTTTTTATTCAAGCTATGTCTTTTCATTCAAAGTTGCGTTCTTACATACAACATAGATTTGGGTCTTGCTTTTTAGCCTGTGACAATCCCTGCATTTTAGTTTCAATGTTTGGACCAAAGCTACTGAAAAGAAATGCAATATGAGTCATACATGTATTTTTTAATTTTCTAGGAGATACAGTTTAGAAAGTAAAAAGAAAAGGTAAAATTAATTTTAATTACATATTTTTATTTAGCCCAATATATAGAAAATATTTTACATCACTAGAATCCATATAAAAGTATTGACTAGATATAGTTTTATTTCTTTGTACTAAGTCATCAAAATCTGATGATTCACACCAGTCATTTCTCAAGGGCTCAATAACCACACATAGGTCGCGGCTGCCAAATTGTATAGCACAGGCTTGAACTATTTAAATTCAAGATAATTATCACTATGCTTAGATATAAATCTATCTCACGATCATCTTTTTACGTAAATCTGTTCTTTACTCCCTTGCCTTCTCTTACTGACTTCTTTTTAAGCCGCGGCCGTGCAGGTGGATGGACACTGAGGAAGCCTCCGCGGACCTCCTGGACTGCTGGCATCTCTCGAGTGGGTGGCCACACACCGTGACCTGCCCGCATTCCTCACCAGCACCGCAGCTTGGAGACCAAAATGCCAGGGCTCTGTCCACGCTCCTGTACGTGGTCTGTCTCCAGAAAACACATCTCCTCTTCCTCTGCCCTGCTGTAAAGGGGCAGCTGCCCTGCCTGCACCCAGCTCCACTTTGGGGAGCATTTGCTTGTGGGGGTGCTGGGAGTGGGGGGTACAGACTATCGGAAAACACTTTGGCTGAAGAGTTATGTCCCAGGCTCTATCAATAATGAAGATGATGCATTTCTCTTTGTATTTATAACTGTCATATTTTACGGAAATAGGAAACTACTTTAGAATATGTGCGAGGAGATTGGAATATGATTATTCATCGTCCCTAAAAACCCAGCAGATGTGGAGAGCAGATGCTCAGCATGGCCCCGCCTCCCCTGCCTGTGGGAACCCCCAACCCCTTTGAGCTGGGGGGGACATGGCTTCTTTCTAACCAGTGGACTATTTCAAAGTTGATGGGACGTTGGTGAGTTTGTGTCTGCAGGTACGTGGCGTGGGGTTGTTGAGCCCCTTGCAGGCGTTCCTCTTGCTCTCCTCCTGCTTTTGGCTGGTGCTCGGGCTGTGTCGGGAGGCCACGTGGCGAGGAACCACGGTGGCTCCAGGACAGCCACAAAGGCTGGAGCCTTCAGTCCTTTCCAGGTTGAGCCTCAGACAAGACTGCAGCAGGGGCTCTTCCCGGGCTGCAGGCTTGGGGGCCCTGAGCTGAGGACCCCGCTAAGCTGGGCCAAGGTCTCGATCCCCAGAATCCTCAGACTAATCAATGTGTGCTGATTCAAGCCACTCAGGTTTTGGGAATTTGTTATGCAGTAAAAGAAAATGACCTCATTTTTTAGGTGAATCAAGTGGTGCTGAAAGAGTTTAGGCAACTTATTCACATTTATATGGCCCAGAAGTGGCAGAGCTGGGGTTTGGATCCAGGAATCAAAGGACGAATCCAAGATTTTAACCACCATTCTACACTGTCAGTCTCTTAAAAATTACTGTAAGTAGGGTGGAGATGCTGGTTTCATTTTCAAAGCATTAAAAGGCTTATTAATTCTCTAATAATGCATCCCTTTTAAGATGAGATAGTGAATGGACTGTGTTTAACAATTTCATATGGTTTATGAATTTCTTCATGTGGATGAGATTAAAAATTTGTATTGTTGAGGTTTTTTGCTTGTTTTGATTCGGTTGGACATTATCCATAACAGGATCCAATAAGATAAAAAAAAAATCCTGTATTTGTTTAAAAAAATATTAACAGGAAATGAAATAAAGCTGGTCCCAAATGTAGCCACCAGATGTAGACTGAAACACCTCTAATCTCACAATAAATAAAGCTCCCACAGTGTTTACACATCAAATCAGCAAATAGTAGAATCTGCAATAAATCCCCATTGTATGCAAAATAAAGTACATTTCTCTCGCCACCTGCAACATGCATTTAAAGTTTTATTTTCAATTACCTGTCTTCATAATCCTGACAGGTAGTGGTCTAAAAGTTATCAGGTGTTTTTCTGGTACTCCCAGTCACACTGCATTCAAATGAAATCATCGTCCTTTTGATCTTTGCCTCTTTAACTTTAATTCATTACTTAAAGGAGAGTTTAAATTTTGCCTTTTATGGCGAGTTTTTTTTCCATAAAAACTCCTACCTGAAATGGCCTGTCTCTCCCTAATGTCTGCTGGTGCTTATTGTCTTCATAAATTCATTAATCATTTTGTAGTTAGCATTCAATTCAATTCCTCAAATATTTATGGAATTGCGAGGTACAATGCCAGGCTCTATAGAGAAAACAGTAAAAAAGACACTGCTCAGCCTTAAAAAAAAGTTATTTCTCAGAGATAAATAGCTATTTGAATGATAAATATTCATATTCCAAAATGACTTTATAAACCCTGACTAGACTTTCAAATAGGCACATATTTCATAATTTAATGGGCAGAATAAATATTTATTTGAAAAGTACACTTCGAATTTTAAACAAACTTTCTTCTTGACTAGGGAAAGGTCCTAGGCACCAGTGCTGTGTTTCTCAGGTGAACAGTCACCTCAGAAACTAGAGAAAGAAGGGCAATTTAAACCCAAATCAAGCAGAAGAAAATAAAGAATAGGGGACTCGCTAGAGCACTGATTGCTGATTCATGGCTGTGGGTGCGGCCTGGGAACCTGAATTTCTACCATGTGCCTGAGGGCTGCCGCTGCTGCAGGCAGGGGGACCTCACTCTCCGGGCAGTGGCTCTTGCAGTCTGTGCTTCTCCAGGGGAGCAGGTTGGGGCCTGGGCAGAGGTGAGCTGCAGCATCCAGCTGGAGAAAGGGTCCTGTGGGGTCACAGCCATCCCAGAACCCAGCCAGCTGCAGACCCGGAGGGAGCACCCACACACCTTCGGCCCAGGTCTGCAGCCGCCTGCTCAGACCTTCTCTTTCTGGATGTTCCTGATGAACAAGGTTGGGTAAAGACTTGCTGATTTTCCTCAAATGCTCCATGACAGCCCCCTTTTCCTTCTGATGAGTTCTTGCAGCTCGACGCTGCCTGGCCTCGTCACCGATTCACCCCCAACGCAGTAGCCTGCCTTAGGGATGTGGTACAAAGGGACCCACTGCATTCTTTCCTGGGAATCCTGTTGCTTTTCTGCCTGTCACTGGCACTGAGGCCTCAAACATATCTCAATGGGGACCACTGCATTACCATCATCATAATTTATTTCAGACGAGTCTGCAAAAAGGTTTTTCGGGTTTCACTAGGTTTTAACTAATTCTACCACACGCTCTGACACTTTGCTATAACCCTTCTTCTTAGTTTTCCTCTTTCTGAGAAATAGACAAGTACTATCAAAAAGATGTATCGAGCTACGCTCTGCGTCTTGTAACCTTTGCCTCTGGAAGTTTACAAGCTGTTCTCCCATGAGTGCTTCCTAAAGGAGACCATTCCTTGCATTTAGTGAATATTGTGAACGGATTGATTGCAGGGCAGTTTCAGGACCATCCCCTTACACTTACACGTGGATGCTGTTTGCTTTCACAGTGAGTGGCTCTGCTATATATTGTATGATCTAGCAGACAGCTAATGTATGGTGAATATTTGCTGTGTGCCAGCATCTGCACTTTATGTCACTTACTTTATAACTACCCTAGGGAGTAGAGACTAATATTACCTCCGTTTTGCAGATGAAGAAGCCAAGTGTTTGAAAGGCTAAGGAACACATCTAAATTGTACTCTAGAACTCTCAGTTGCTTCTCGTTGCATCACCTATTACTCAGCAAACTCACACCATCACTAACCACACACTGATTCTAAATCTTAAAACTGCCTTCTCTTCCTCTTCTATTCCTGAACTACCTTTAGGGAATGGACTTCCATCTGCACAGCAAAGATGTGGATAGGAAATGCAATTTGACAGGAGATGGCTCTCCTAGGACAATTTAAAAGTTGGTTGCCTCCCTTTTCCCTGGTAGCCTCTGCAGGTTTCATTTGACCACAGCAGAAGTGCTGGTTTTGGTTTCCTGCCTTCCAAATTTCTAGCCCACCTGTGCCAGCAGCCTTTGCTCTAACATGCGTGGCAGTTTTTGCCTGACGGGCCCGTCTGTTGGTGCTTCTCTATTCAGGCAGAAGAGGAGATCCATCCTGCCTCCACGTGGGCCTTCCATTACATACGAATCAGCGGTAAACACGGTTAGTCTTTAGCAAAATTGTATGTTCCTGGAAGGCAGGGAATGAGGAAAGCCAACTGGGCCTCTTATGTTCGCTGTTTGTTCTCTGTTTTCTCAGAGATCCAGTTTCATGTTTTGTAAACTTTAACAGTAAAGTGGAACCCACCAGGGAAAAAATTTAAAATCCTGTAAAGAAAAACACCAGGCGAAAGTAGTTTTCTCTGCTATGAGGCTTCAGTAAATTTTCCCGATTGTTTGATTTTTAGTTCTGAACACCACCACAGATGGCTGTGTTTATTTTTCAAGTTCCCAGGTCAAGTTCTAACAAAGGAGCCTCATTTGGGTGGAAATGAAAATTTCTTCCTTCCTCCTCTGAGCAGTGCTCTTTCTGCTACAACAAAAGAGAAATGAGGAAAAATGGGCTACATTCTGGATCAAAACTGAGAACCACATAAACAATGCTGTGCTGGTTTGAAGCTGTGATTTACCCCAGAAAAGACCATGTTCTCTGAATCCATTCTTGAGGGAGCAGACCTATTGTGGTGGGACCTTCTGGTTAGGTTATTTCAACTGAGTTGAGACCCAGTTCATCTAAGGTGGGTCTAAATCCTTTACTGGAGTCTTTGTGAAGAGGATAAGAGACAGTGAAACCCCAGAGAGTTTAGACAGAAATGCCCTGGGAGAAACAAGCAAGCACCCACAGGGGCTGAGAGAGCCATCTAAACCAGAACCCCGGAGAGAGGGACCAGCAGACATCTCCCGGTGCCTTCCGATGTGACAGAGGAACCCCAGATGCAGCAGCCTTTCCCCAGAAAAGATCTCTTCCTCTTGATGCCCTAATTTGGACATTTTCATGGCTTAGAACTGTAAATTTGTAACCTAAGAAATCTCCATGAAAAAGCCAACCCATTTTTGGTATATTCCAGCAACTTTAGCAAACCGAAACAAATGTTATCTTGTTTGAACTTATATTCCTAAATTATTTTTAACTCTTCACTGAAGTATGATGTACATCCAGAAAAACACACAGAACCTAAGTCTACAGCTCAACGAATTATCACACAGCAAACACCTGTCTGTTCACCAAGAAATAGATCCCAGCCAAGGGTGCCCTGTGGCCTCCTCATGGCCTCCCCCCATAGACTGCCCTTCCCCCACCCCCAAAGGCAATCACTCTCCTGTCCAAACAACCTAACTTAGTTTTGTTTGAATTCCAGGCAAACCAAATCTAACTATGTGTGTTATTTTGTGTCTAGCTTCTTTCATTAAGTGGCATGTTTGTGAGCTTCATTCATGTTGCAGCATGTTGCAATCATCCATTCACTTTCACTATTGTATGGTATCAGCTGGTGATTATAGCACAAGTTATTTACCCGGTCTATTGTTGAATGATATTTGGGTTGTTTGAGGCTTTTATTAGGAATGCCACTGCGAGCATGCTTGTGCAAGCCCTTGGAACACTTATGTATGCACTGACGCTGGTTTCGTGCCTACTAGTGGAACTGCTGGTTATGGACAATCTGTGTGTGAAACACTGTTAAATAATACCAAACCATTTTCCAAAATGGATGAACCAATTTATATCCCATCAGTAATGTCTGAGAGTGCCTATTATTCCACACCTGACAAATTATATGATTGTCCCCAAATGCATGAAGAGACGTCCAACCTTTTAATACAAAAATTAACATTTATTTAGCCTATGTCCTGCTTGATGACAGGAAGACCAGGCTTTTTATGGGGTTTCTCTCCAACGAGTTCAGCGATTCTGCAGAGAATGTTCACATGTCCTACAAATCTCCTGCCATTGTCTCTTCTCTGACGGTCTTGTTCTAGACCACTGCTTTACCCTGGAAGTCACTTCCTGCCATCTTATGTCCTTAAGACCCTCCTGAGGTCGCGCAGCAAAAGTTCTTCTGGTGAGGGACTTGATTAGGACCTTGCAAGAAGGAGGCAGAATTTTGGGATGGGCAGTGGGTGATGGATTCCAGACCAAAAAGTGATGGGAGTAAGTCTGAGTGGAACCAATAGGAGGCAAACTCTAGAGGTGTTCAGCTGCAGGCTAAGTACCTCCCAGCCCGTTTATCTGGGAGCCCTGTCTTACACCTCAACGCTCAGCTCTTCAGTTGGTCTCCCTTGTTCTTCTGGCTGGTGGGCATTTAGTAGTCAAGACGCCATTAAATTCAGGGAAGAGAGGCCCAGCCTTGGACCTGGCCACCCTACAGGCCAAGGACACATGACCCCTTCTACACCGTGCTCCGGGCAGGTACCCAGGACCTCAGAACTTCCTGTCCCAACAGACCCAGGTCCACTTTCCCAGCAGGCAAGCAGTCGTGATCTTCTAAATGAACCAGTCTTCCTGAGACTGCTGGTACCTGTGTGTACATCACAGACCCAGCCACCACAGGCAGCCACCTGCAGCGGGTGTGGACGAGTTCTGACCTGAGGCTGGGTTCTGACCTGAGGCCTTAGTGTCCAGCAGTCTCTGCTCATTGCACCCTTAGTGCAGAGCTCTGGGCATTTGAGAATTTAAGTGCAAATCTGGCCTTCCAAGTACATTTGTCAAGTTAGGAAGATAAAACATCTTTTGTTTAACAGCTTGTTAGCTTGATGTACTGCAGCTTTAACATATTTAGACACTGGTATGAGGATTGCATTCACACTCTGGTCTTGGGCCCTTGAGGCTCTGCATCTTGTTTCAACCTCTCAAGCTCAGTTCCCTGCTCCAGCTTAATTCTGGCTTCCAGTTCTGCTCCCTATCTGGTGACTATTAATTCATTTCTGGAAGCTTGCCCAGGCCCCTTAACTGACCCTGCTCCACCCCTGCTGAAGAGAATATGGCAACTGACATTGTCACCTACACTTCGGGCTTCAAGAGTTCTGCCACGTATCTTAATTAATATTGAACCATATCTTTCCTTCCTCTTCCTCCACTGAGCCCCAAGGAGACATTATTGGTTTTCTCATTGGCCAAGGCAATGCCTTAAATTATAACTCGAACAGCCAGCCATCTCTGTAATGATCTGGATCAAGAGAAAATAAACCCTTAGCCAAGAACCTGTCACAGATATCATCTTGCAATGAATATGTTAAACTTAGTTTGCATTGTTTAGTGCATTTAAAAGTTGGAGATAATCCCTTTGTTAATTTGCAGGAAGATTTAAGCTTAAGGGGAAATGTTGTATAAGTATACAAATGCATTTTTGGCTCAACCATCTAATCAGATTCTGCAAATAGGAGCCCAATAGCTCCAGGGACCTAAAATTATTAGAAAATACAACAGAGTGAATCAGCAAAATGACAACATATATTCATTTTCTTCCTTAAGATGGTGGAGGATTATTGTATATTTATTTATTAAGATGAAAAAATAGCTTCAACCTCATGGCGGAATTCACCTTGCATGGGGGAACCACTGTGTTTTTATCCACTGTGGGAGCCGAAGGCCCCCGGGCACGGTCTGTGTGGGCTAGAAACTGCTCTGAGGTGTTTTTAGGTTTGGGAGCAGCCTGTGACCAGGAGACAGGAGGAGAGTAAGAGGCACTGCACCCCAGTGGAGCCAGGGACAGAGAAGGACAGTCTCCACAAAATAAATAAATAAAGACTTGAAGTGGCAAAGGCTGAGAAAAGTTTAATAACAGACGTGTCTAGGACTGAGATGCAATTTTAGATTATCTACAATCTTTAGCATGTTACCTCCTGCCTTCCCTCTACTAGATTTTTAGTAATAGATCTCGACACACAACTGCTGCGGGGACTTCGCTTCTTTAGATCATGTAAGATGGAAAGCAAACCCCAATGATAAGAGGAGAGACCAAATGAAATGGATGATCCTATAGAGCAAGAAGTAAGAGAAAGGTATGACTTAGAGAAACATAATCTTCTATGGAGGGAAGGTGACACTAAGACTAGAGGGTCTGGGACATCAGAGGAAGGTGCTTGGGTCCTTTACAAAGTCAATCTGGCTTTATTTTACAGAAACGTTTTTTACTGAGTTCAGTATACAAGGAACTGGTTAAACATGATTTCATTCTCTACAGAACGTGAAGCTTCACAGCTAACAAGTTGTAGACTGAAGATTCAATGACTTCGGCACAGGCGGGGTCAACAGGGATTTTTAATTCTCAGCATGCCTTACGGAAGGGACCCTGTCTCCCACAAAGATGCTCGCGAGTCCTGACCCCTGGTCCCGAGGACATGACCCCCTTTGCTAACAGGATCTTTGAAGGTGTTATGAGTGAAGATGAGGCCACGCTGAGTCTGGGTGGCTGTGGTCCACTAGGACTGGAGGACTCAGAAGCCAAGGAGATTTAGACCCAGGGTTGGAGGAGACATGTGGGAGAGGCACATGAAGAGACCGAGCCACGGATGGTGGCAAGCCACGGTGAGAAAGAGCAGCCTGCCCACGCGTGGATTTTGGACTTGCAGCCCCAGCACCATGGGGCGGTAGTGCCTATTGTCTCAGCCGACCACGGCGGGGGTTGCGATGGCAACCCCCACCGGCAATGATGGCCGGTCCTGTACTGTGAGAGACATGTGGCTATATGCCCCAGCCCTGCTCCAAGGGGCCCCAAAGGACTCTACCCCATGGAAGCCCAAGGGCGCCCGGTGCTCAGTGAGATCCCAACACCAGGAAAAGTGGAGCCATGCACCCAAGGGGGGCCTGGAGGGGAGGCTGGAAGAAAGTGTGGCAGAGGCGCTGGGCAGGGACCAAGAAGGCAGGAGTGCACACAATGTCTCCAGCATCGAAGGTTCTTCCTGGGAGCTGCCAAGATGCTCCAGCTCATGGGGCCGGGCGGAGAGCAGGGGACACTGAGAGGCCCCTCGGGGCTCCGGCTAGCTGCAGTGAGCACTGAGGGCCAGTGCCTATTATCCGACCTCACGGAGGAAATTTAATAAGTGGCATTTTAACCATCTTTGCCTGGCAGCAGGCTGTAGGATGGCCACATCCGTGGAAAGCTGGAGGCAGGGAAGAAACAGTGGCCCAAACCCGGCCACAAGGAATCAGTGGCCAGTCCAAGATTACAAGACCCTGGGGTGGATGGAGGAGCTCCAGGGCCGTCCACATGGCAACCCAGCTCCTTGGCAATTCCACCTTCAAAAGCGTCCCCAGAAAAATTAATAAATAAATAAAAGCTTCCCCAGGTTTAATACACCGTTTGACAGAGATCTGGCCATCACTGGTATTCCACCCACAATGCATCTTTTAAACTTTCTCTGCTGGAGAGAATTCTTCATCCAACTTTTTAAGAGAAGCCCCTTTCAAGAAATTTACTTCTCATTCTGTCAGCTTGAAATATGTAACCTGTGCCCGGGAGGGTTCATGTATTACAGGCCTCTGATGGGAAAGGTGAAGTAGAAAACCCATCACCATTTTGTCTCCATGGTTTCTGGGGCTGCAGAGCATGTGAGATGTGGGTGCAAAATTGGGCCTGGTCTGGAGGGGCTGGTGACAGCCCTTACGGGTTTATGCTGATAGTTAACTTTTGATGAAAGGATAAAAAATGTATTACAGGCATTGTCTAACAGATTGTGACATAATTTATGCTCCAAACGCAAAACCCCAATAAGCCAATAAATCCAGGCCAGTTGGCAAGGAACTCCCAGATGTCAGGCCACTCTGCAAACCGAGTACATGGGCTGTGGTGAATTTATGTCTCTGTTTCTGGCTCCTTTCTTCCATTTTGGAGATTAGTTCCTTTCTTAAATTCTCTCCCACAAAGTGTTCAAGCTGAAAGTACCTCATGAGCCTTCTTCATCATTAATCTTTAGATTAATTTGAAAATGCTAAGATGTAGGAACTTTAAGAAAAATATGACTCTGCTGTCTGTTTTATTAATCACCAGTATCTTTGTCTCAAGAGATAAATGCCACTTTAATCAGAAATTCAGGGAAGCATTTTCCATGTTGATTTAAGTGGGTTTCTGGGGGTCACTTAAAAAAAGATAAAACTTCTGCTCATTTTTCTGAATACACTGTTACTAAAAGGTTATTTCTCATTTTATGATTTCTCATTTTATGATCTAATAATTTGAGTTATAAAACCCTTAATTAAAGAGGGATTGGGGAACACAGCAGCTATGCATTTATTGGAAAAATAGGCCTTACTTATATTTATATGAAATTGTTTTAGAAATGCAAATAGAATTTAGACAAAGATAGAGAAAGAAAAAAACTTGAAAATGTTTCTAGAGCACACAAGGCTCATAGAACAAATACATAACAAACACATGAATGAAAGAAAAACCTCATGGAGATATTAGCAATAGCCTTATAAATGTCGAGTTCAGCAAAGCTGAGCCTCAGCGTGCTAGTTTTTTTCTTTTCAGCTCTCAATCCCACGACTTGCATGGTAGTGTCTGAGGCAGAAGCTAAAGCAACAAGATTTCCAACAGGTGAAGCTGTTCAAAGTAAAGATAATTTAATAAACTCAATTGCACTAAAATAGTTAAATATAAGCAATTATCACTAATTACAGGTAGGAATGAGACTCATTTTTAATAAAGAGTATGTAAGGATGATGACTTACTAAATTAACTTTAACTTAAAAGTTAATAGGAGTAGTTGAAGGCTCTGCCTAAAAGAAAGTTGATGCATTTTCGTTTTGTCTAACTTTGATCCCAGCATGTCTTTATCATCAGCTTACCCAGTCCTTCATCTGTCAATACATTGTGTCTTGCTGTCAATAAAACAAAGCAGCGCAGGGGTTCCCATGAATCCTTGATGAGCACTTCACCCCATACATCTTGGACAAGAGAATGAGATGTACCTCTGCCAACTGTGCATCTTCTCTTCAAATCAATCAGGAGTTCAGAGTTGTCTTGCTGGTCAGAGATGTTTCCTACATACCTAGATTCCTGGAAACCCCTAATATAATGTTCAGGATGAAGTTAAGGCTGCATTAATCTGTTTTTTTTTCTTTTTACTTTTCTTATTGTATATTATGACATATACACAGAGCAAAGAAATAAAAAAGCAATTGTTTTCAAAGCACTCTTCAAAAAGGGGTTATAGGACAGATTCCAGAGTTTGTCATCGGCTGCCATATGATCCTCTCATATTTTTCCTTCTAGCTGCTCCAGAACATAAGAGGCTAGTGGGCTTAAATACTTTTTTATCATCACAATTGACCTTTTTCCCCCTTCATTTTTTGTGAACAATAACATATATACAAAAAAAGCTATAAATTTCAAAGCACAGCACCACAATTATCTGTAGAATATATTTCAGACTTTGACATGGGTTACAATTTCACAATTTTAGGTCTTTACTTCTAGCTGCTCCAAAATACTAGAGACTAAAAGAGATATCATTTTAATGATACTGCATTCATATTCATTTGTTAAGTCCTATCTTCTATATATAATTCCACCATCACCTTTGATCTTTCCATACCTCTCATTGGGATTGTTTGGGCTATGGCAATTCTAAATTTTTGACATTGGAAGGGTCTGTCACTAATATGGGGTAGGGAAATGGAACTATCCGATGTTCTGGAGAGGCTGGGCTAGGTTTCAGGACTCATCTGGACCAGGGACCCATCTGGAGGTTGCAGGTTTCTGGAAAGTTACTCTAGTGCCTGAAACCCTTGTGGAATCTTAAAAATTGTCCTAGCTGTTCTTTAGGATTGGCTGGAATGGTCCTGATTGGGGTTTGGCAAGTTATGATAAGTAGCAAGGTCTACCTGAAGCTTGCATAAGAGCAACCTCCAGAGTAACCTCTCGACTCTATTTGACTCTCTCTGCCACTGATACTTTATTAATTACACTTCTTTTCCCCTTTTTGGTCAGGATGGAATTGTTGATTCCACGATTGCAAGTCTGGATTTATCCCTGGGAGTCCTCTCCCATGTCACTAGGGAGACTTTCACCCCTGGATATCATGTCCCACGTAGGGGGGAGGGCAATGATTTCACATGCAGAGTTGGGCTTAGAGAGACTAAGGCCACATGTGAGCAACAATGGAGGTCCTCCAGAAATAACTCTTAGGCATGCCTATAGGTGGTCTAAGCTTCTCTGCTACCTACCTAAGCGTCACAAGAGTAAGCCTCATGATCAAGGGCACGGTCTATTGATATGTGTCCCTAAAATTTGACACAGTATCAGAGGATTCCCTGATGGTAAGGTTTAATAGTTCCATAGTTTTTCTCCCCTCCCTCAGGGGACTTTGCCAATACTTTTTGATTATCTGCTTAATATACTCTAGGATGTTTCTAGGCATTACAACAACCTATACAAGATTAAAGGACCTCTTCCTCATTCTGTGCTCTGTGTGTTTCAGCTGTTCAAATGAGCTATACAGATAGGTTGACTTAGATTATGCACTACAGAAAATTTCAGTTCCAGATCAAATAAACCTTTCTTCCATTGGTCTCAAAGTGTATGTGTGGTTCTAAAATATAGACACTGTCTTTCTTATCCCTATGTTTTGAATTACTTTAACCCCAACCTGTTTGGCTTCGTTCTTATCTCTAAATATCAGGTTATATATATAAAACAGTCCCTCAAAATCCAGAAATAATAATCACCACTCCGGACTTAAGGCTGCATAAATCTTTATTGAGTGAATAAGCCAATGCAGTTTCTATGTCTACTTGTTTTTTAGTCTCTGTTTTCCTACATATGTGAGGAAGGGACTATAAAACATAATCATAATAATTTGATATTTTAAAAATATTAATGGTTGAAAACAATGAAACAATAACATATAAAATTGTATGTTGTGTAAACTGTACCCTTCAAAGCTATCTTTGGCGGAGTACAGGACCATTAGAAGTTGTGTGAACCTTATAACCTTTGCCTAAAGCCCAAGTGATTCACAATTGGGTTCTTTCCCTACCTGAGCAATTTCCATCTTAACAGGTATGCCTTCTGTTTTAGATTGCTGATGCTGCCAGAATGCATAATGCCAGAAATGGGCCGGCTTTTATAAAGGGGATTTATTAAGTTGCAAGTTTACAGTTTTAAGGCCTCAAGAATGTCCAACCTAAGGCATCCAGAGAAAGATACCTTGACTCTGAAGAAAAACTGAACGGCATCCGTGCTTTCTCTGTCAGCTAGGAGCGCATGTGGCTGGCGCCTGAGGTCCGTGCTCCTGGTTCATTGCTTCCAGGTTCTGATTCCAGTGGTTTCCTCTGTAAGCAACTGTGGGCCTTCACGTAGCTTCTCCAGGGCAAAACTCTGTGTCCTGGCTTGCTTAGCATCTCATGGGAAGGCACATGGCAACGTCCTCTGGCTCCTCTCCAGCTTCTAGTTTCAAATGGCACTTGCAGGTCCTGTGGGTCCTTCCAGACTCGTCCTCTGCATCTCCAGACATCTGCGCTTGGGTCAGCCCTCCAAGCATCTGAACTCTCCGTTCTCTGTGTCGGCTCCTTTAAGGACTCTGGTAAACTGATTAAGACCCACCTTGAAAGGGCAGGGTCACATCTTCATCTAATCAAATGGATATACCCACACTTGGGTGTGCCACGTCTTTGTGGAAACAATCTAATCAAAAGGTCCCACCCTAAGCAATAGGTCTGCTGGACAAGATTGGATTAGGACTAAAAGGACATGCTTTTCTGGGGTCCATCACAGTTTCAAACCGCACACCTTCCTTTGGGGTAAAGAAAAAGTGCGTTAGAACTTGTTTATCATGCACATGCACAAAAGACCCTGGATTCTAACTACCTTCATCAGTGAAGCTATTTATTTTGCTGCATTTTGTACTTTGAAAAAGTTTCCAAAAAAGGCCTAAAATATAGAGCAGGAGAGGCAGAATAATATAGCAGATAAAAGCCAGCAAACCTAGGTCCAAATACGGTTCTGCTGTATGACCTTGAGTAAGTCATTTAACTTCTCTGTGGCACCAGTTCCACATTTGAAAATTGGGAGAGCAATGTTATCTAAACCATATGACGTTGTCAGTATTAAATGAGTTGATATGTAAGTGCCTACACAGCAACTGACACATAATAAATTATCCGTAAGTTTAGCATTTGGGGGGTTTATAATAAGTGTGGATGCTGGTGAGAATAATATACTTATCAAAAACTGCAGCAATTTCATGAATGTGAGCACATGTACTAGAAAAGAATACAGAAGAGGTACATTCCAACAACACCTGTAAAAGAAAAAAATATACTTCCCAAATCCATTATTATTGAATTTTAGTATTCAAAAGTCAGAAATCTTGGTGGCATATTGAATTGGAGAAAGGGCCTCTAGGGAGAGCTGGATTAGGGCACCACTCAGAGCACAGGGTTTTCAACCTTGGTGGCATGTAGAGTCACTGAGGAGACATCCGAGATACATACTGGGGGCCTGGGGCTTTATGTTTTTGAGAAGCATCTTAGGTGATTGAGATGCAAAATGGAGAAAGAGAAGAAGCCAGGAGAGTGACCACGGCCCAGGATTTGGGTTCCGGGTGGGGTGGGATTCAGGCACCTGCCCCCTTGAAGTGAACTTCCCCCAAACTGGAATAAGCCATTAAAATCAGATCAATCCGTCAACGTGTTCCTGAGTGCTTCTGTTCTTGTTTCACGAGAAGAAGGTGTTTGTTTTCAGTCCTACTCCAATCTTCTGCTCCGACATGGGGCGAGAGTAATTGATTTCGAAGAAGGAAACCAATTTACTGCCCCAGGCAGTAATTCTTTCATTACAGTGAGTTCTGCTTTCGAAACTACTAACAAGTCCCATTTTCTTATAGTTGGGCAGTCTTTTTAAACACATGTACACATTCTGAGTCTTTTGGCAGTACATGTCTCAAAATTTATATTTTGAGACAAAATGAGCTATGAAATCATGAAATTTAGTACATTCCCACCTCCACATTTCTCATTTGTTAAACCACTTGGGTAAGGTAAGACAGAGACAAATCAAGGAAAATCTGTAACTTATGGGAGAGAAAATTAAAACTGTGTGTCCAAAGAAAGGCTGAACTAGGCAGCTGAATCTTTATACGTGAAACTGATAAAATTAAAAGAAATTACCCCATTTCTAGGATCAGGCCCAGTCCTGAGGAAAGTGGGTTTCCCTGAAAACTTGATTAAAAATTAAATTAACCGACAGAGAGAAGCTTTGGAAACAGCAGAGAAGACCTGACGTCAGGAATCTTCCCCTTCTATACGTTATAGAGAACAGGTGAGAGTCTGGGAAGCAGTGAAAGTGCAGACGCTGTGCCTTTTGAAACTGAGTCTTGTCAACCCCCCAGAAAGGAGACATTTCATTCCATTCACAGCACACAGCATTCCCTACACACAGCATTCCCTATTTCAGTTTAGTTTTCACACTTCTAACCAATTAACCCACTATCACTTTTAAAATATGTTTTATTTTCTTCTACAATTTTTGTTTTCATTTTGAACTTTTATAGTAAGCTGTTTTAGCGATATGAATTCTTATTCTAACTTCATATATGCTGAGCTATTCCTGGGCTGTTTTGTGTCTTTGATCTGTCTCATCATTTCACATCAGTGGTAAACTTGGGAACTTTATTTCTAAACTGTATTTTAATATCTGGCAAAATAATTTTCCTAGTCTTTCTCTTCTTTTTTGAAGAGTACTTAGGTGTTTTACTTATTTGTTAGTCTATAATTACTTTTAAAAGCCTCCATCAACAGTTTTTAAAAACCGTTTGGAATGCTCATTGAAACCACAAGAAACTTATAAATTATTTTGGAAGTAATTAATGTATTTTCATTGTTACACCTGCCTATCTAAGAACATGATGTTCCTATGAAGTTCTGAGCTGCTCATACCTCTCAGTAGAAATGTAGTTTTCTTCTTCTTAGGATATTTCTGGCTCCTGGTTGGTTTTTGTTGCTACAGTAAATGACATTTTCTAGTCTTTTATTGTTGCCATAGGTGGGTTCCCTGCTTATACAACCATATGGTTTGCAAATAATTGAAAGTTTTCTTTTTCAATAAATTTACCTAATTCTGCTTTGTCTTGCTTTGGATAAAACTTTTAGAACATACTATTACAATTTCAAGCACACATCTTGGTTTTGTTTTCTATTGTAATGGACCTGCCTTTGGTATCTCCATTTAAGTACAGTGTTGACTACTGGTTTAAGATGTTATTTTTATTATCTTCTAAGAGGCTTTCTGGCATATCCAGCCTTGAGGATGCCCCTAATGGTCCTTGCCTCCTGCTCGTCTGGTCTCCATGTGACCCCCCTCTCATTTTGAATTAGACTGACCTGTGTAACCAAAAGGGACATTGCAGAACTGAAGTGTTCTGACTTGTGGGGCTGGTTCATAAAGGCCCTGCAGCTTCTGCTGGTTCTTTTTCTTGGCTCACCCTGGGGGAAGCGAGTTGCCAGGCTGTGAGGATGCCCAAGCAGCCTCCTGACGAGAGCCAGCACCGGCCTCCAGCGAGGGCCGCCCCAGCTGCTGTCTTCATTGTGACCTCATGAAGGTCTCTGAGTCAGCATCAGCCAGCGGGGTCACTCCCAAATTCCTGGCCCCACAAGAGCTTTGTGAGATAGTAAATGCTTATTGTTGTTTTAAACTGCTAAATTGGGGGGTTTTGTTATGCAACAATAGAGAATTAACACACTTCAGAGATGATGTTTAAATCAGTAATGGTAACAGTTACATTTAATACCTTTCCAACATCTATTGAGATGTCTTACTTTTTTCTTCTTATTTGATCTGTCAAAATGTCTAATTTCATTAGCTTTCCTGATATTAATCCACCCTTCTGCTCTTGGATAAAGTTTTCTTAACCAAGCAGGTTATTCTTTTCATATACTCTTATTTATATGGAACTTTGTGCATATTATATTAATAAATCATATTGGCCAATAACTTTCTTTTTTATTAAAATTATCCCAGTTGTATACAATCATCTGAATTTTCTTCTATACTTTGTTATACTTCAAGGGGAATTATCGGTCCTTGAAAACACAACAGAACTAAAGCATGAGTTGGAAACTTTAGGTTGCGTACTCTAATACATTTCTCAAATCCCTTCATAGTTATTCGAGACTTTCTACTTGAATCAATTGTAAAGGATTATTATGTTATAGAAAATGTTAGTTGCAACAAAGATGATTAGCCATTATATTTCCTTTGGTATTATTTTCCTATAATTTCTAAAAATATGGCTGAAATAAGAAATGAATATGAAGAAATTAAATCCACCAGCAGAATTAAACATTCAGTGGGAGGAATGGAGACGGTTTCCCTGGCTGTTTCATGATAAATCTTCTGTGCTGGGAACTTGCCTAGGGGAATGATTTAGCTATTTTACTGAAGATGCATCCAACATCCATCTGAGAGGGCCAGGAGAAACTGGACGAGTGGAATCCAAAGAACCCTGGAAAGCTAAGTTAAGAAGGATCCTCAAATCTTGCTTCCTACTCCCCCAAGGAAATGCAGTTGGATAACTCAGACTGGAACAGTAGGCCACTGGGCTTCCTGTCACCCAGCTCCACCAGCGCATGCAAATCAGGATGCTTGCTTTGTTACCGTTTTCCTGGTCTTTGAAGGCTCTCTTCTTCTCTAGTCTCCTACTTCTTGCTGGCAGCTGCAGTGGAGATATAATATTCATCTTCCCTTTGTTAAGTGTCTTCTGAAGACCATTGATAAGAGACATCTTTGCTCAGAAGCCCCAACACGATCAGAAGCTGCTGTTTTATGATTCCAGAGCGGAGGGTGGGGACACATATAAAACAATTCAAGAGGCTTATGATCATCGCAGTAAATGTGCACTAATTTCTGATGCCCTCCACCATGAGGGCTTTGATGCCGACACTTAGGGTCAAACCTTTAGTCTGACTCTGGAAGAAATTTCCTTCAGCCTCAAGCCCCGGCTGTCTCCTCCCTGCCCCTGGCTTCTGTCTTGATTCGAGCTTCTGGAGCCGCTGCCCATTTGAAGGAGCCTGTCCCCGCAGACAGTATTGGATTGTTTCTCCTTGGACGGAACATCTTGTCTCCTCTTTCAGGTTTAAGTAATCAGCTTCATTTTTGGACTTCGAACACACTTTACTCTTAAGAAAAACGTCCTTGAGGCTGAGATTCATGAGGTTTCTCTGAACGGCAGTGAGGCAGGTCTGGTAAGACCTGGTACAGCAAGAAGAGCAGTGAGCCTGGGTTTAGATTCGAGTCCTGTCTCTGTCACTTACCACGTTCGTGTCCTTGGGGGAATTTCTTTCTCTCTTTGCTCCTGAGTTTCCATACCTGTAGAATGGAATGATGACAGTAAAAATGACCTCCAGGGGTTTTTGGTTGTTTTTTTTTTTCAAAAAAATATTAGATGACATAATATACAAAGTTTGTTTTATAAAATGTCAAGCACCAGAAGACGTTACTCATGACTCTGCAGCTTCTGTCTCAGTCAGCGCCCTGGTATCCCAAATCACTGTTTTTATTTCTTTCTTTCTTTGAGCCTCCAGTCTTGCCCGTGGCTTGGATTATTTAGCTGCAGAACATCCATTTGTAAATTCTTCATTATCTCTGGGTCAGTTACATTTCCTTTCTCACCTTCAACTTTGTTAGCTTTTGTATCTGTGTTTTGTTATTTCTATGGAATGTTTGCTAGCCTTTTTTTATGCAAGAACTTATTTATATTTGTAGTGTTAATAAGTGAGCTATATGGCTCTGTTCAACCCCTTTCAATCATATTTACCTTCAATATAGCAATATTACTTATAAACCCCCTAATGAACTATCATCACTTCTATCCTTTTCTTTTGCCCATTTTATGATTGGATTGTTTCTTCTTTTGTTGTTGAATTGTATAATTTCTTTATGTATACTGGATATCAAACCATTATCAGATAATGGTTTCCAAATATTTTCTCCAATTGAGTTAACTGCCTCTTCAACTTTTTGACTGTCCTTTGAGGGATAGAAATATTTAATTTTGAGGAGTTCCTATTTATCTACTTTTCCTTTCATTGCTTGTGCTTTGGGTATAAGGACTAAGAAGCTAACTCCTATTACTAGGTCTTGGCGATGCTGCCCTACATTTTCTTCTAGGAGTTTTATGGCACTAGCTCTTATATTTAGGTCTTTGATCCACTTTGAGTTGATTTTTTTTTCTTTTTTTTAAAGGAATTAAATATATATATTTTTCACAATGTCATCATATAGCTGTGCATTTATCATCACAATCGACTTTTTTGTGAGTGAAAAATAACATATATACAAAAAAAAATTTCAAAACACATCACAGCAATTAGTTGTAGAACAGATTTCAGAGTTTGGTATGGTTACAATTCCACAATTTTAGGTTTTTACTTCTAGCTGCTCTAAGATACTGGAGGCTAAAAGAAATATCAATATAATGATTCAGCAATCATGCTTGTTTGTTAAACCCTACCTTCTCTGTATAACCCCACCATCACCTTTGATCTTTCTCCCTCTCTTTAGGGGTATTTGGGCTATGCCCTTTCTAACTTTTTCATGTTAGAAGGGGCTGTCAATAATATGGAAAAAGGGGATGGAGCTAGTTGATGTTCTGGAAGGGATGGCTCCTCTGGGGTTCAGGACTTATCTAGTCCAGGGACCCATCTGGAGGTTGTAGGTTTCTGGAAAGTTACCCTAGTGCATGGAAACTTTGTAGAATCTTATATAATGCCCTAGATGTTCTTTAGGATTGGCAGGAATGGTTTTGGTTGGTGTTTGGCAAGTTATGATAGGTAGCAGTGTCTAACTGAAACTTGCATAAGAGTGTCAAGAGTAGCCTCTCAACTCTATTTGAACTCTCTCAACCACTGATACCTTATTTCTTATACTTCTCTCCCCATTTTGGTCAGGATGGCATTGTTGATCCCATGGTGCTAGGGCCAGGCTCATCCCTGGGAGTCATCTTCCACGTTGCCAGGGAGACTTTTACCCCTGGATGTCATGTCCCATGTAGGAGGGAGGACAATGATTTCACTTGCAGAGTTAGGCTTAGAGAGAGAGAGAGGCCACATCTGAGCAACAAAAGCGGTCCCCCCAGAAGTAACACTTAGGCATACATATAGGTAGGCTAAGCTTCTCTGCTACATACATAAGTGTCATGGTTAGGGACATGTGTAAACTTGGCCAAGTTGTGGTACCTGTTTATCTGATTGGGCAAGTGCTGGCCTGTCTGTTGCAATGAAGACATTTCATAGGCTTAGGTATGATCATGTCAGCTGCATCCACAGCTGATTCCATTTGTAATCAGCCAAAGGGGAGTGTCTTCTGCAATTAGTGATGCTAAATCTAATCATGGGAAGCCTTTTAAGGAGAACTCAGAGGAGACAGGCCCCATTCCTGCTTCGGCTGGTGAGCCTCTCCTGTGGAGTTCATCCAGACCCTCCATCGGAGTCGTCGGCTTC
>PVIY010033400.1:0-28085 GCA_004026745.1 Myrmecophaga tridactyla
AGCAGCATTATTTACAATTGCAAGGAGATGGAAACAGTCAAAATGTCCATCAACAGACGAGTGGCTACACAAACTGTGGTATATACATACGATGGAATATTATGCAGCTTTAAGACAGAATAAACTCATGAAGTATGTAACAACATGGATGGACCTTGAGAACATTATGTTGAGTGAGACTAGCCAAAAACTAAAGGACAAATACTGTATGGTCTCATTGACATGAACTGACATTAGTGAATAAACTTGGAATATTTTGTTCGTAACAGAGACCCTCAGGAGATAGAAATAGGGTATGATATTGGGTAATTAGAGCTGAAGGGATGCAGACTGTGCAACAGGACTGGATACAAAAACTCAGAAATGGACAGCACAATACTACCTAACTGTAATACAATTATGTTAAAACACTGAATGAAGCTGCATGTAACAATGATAGAGGGAGGAGGGCTGAGGACATAAATGAAATCAGAAATAAAGATAGATGTTAAAGATCGAGATGGTATAATCTAGAATGCCTAGAGTGTATGATAATAGTGAAATGTACAAGGTACAATTTTAAAAATGTTTTTGCATGAGGAAGAACAAAGGAATGTCATTATTGCAGGGTGCTGAAAATAGATGGTAATTAATATTTTAAAATGTCACCTTCTGTGTGAGACTAAAGCAAAAAATGTTTATTGGTTACAAAATTTATATTTTGACTAGTGCATTTCCTAATATAACTTATGTAGATAGTTTGATTGAACGTCATAAGTACTTGGAATCTCAGGTAGGACATGAGATTTTGCTGGTTTGTCCAGAGTGATGCCCCGATGAATCCCAGAGTGATTCGATCAGTGAGTGGAAAAGTATTTGCAAAGCCCCCTTCGGGAAGTGGTGAGAATGGGGAGAAATTCAACTTCCCCAAGTTGAATTCTTGATATTCTCACAAGCAGTGTGGACAACCAAAGCTATACGCAGAGCCCTCAGTCTTGGGGTTTGTTCATATGAAACTTAACCCCGCAAAGGATAGGTCAAGTCTACTTAAAATTTAGGCCTAAGAGTCACCCCCAAGAGAGCCTCTTTTGTTGCTCAGATGTGCCCTTCTCTCCAGCCAACAAAACGAGCAGTCTCACCACCCTACCCCTCTCTACACTGGACATGATTCCCAGGGGTGTGGACCTTCCTGGCAACGTTGTACAGAGATCTTGGAATGAACAGAGACTCAGCATCAAGGGATTGAGAAAAACCCTAGAATGAGCTGAGACTTAGCATCAAGGGATTAAGAAAACCTTCTCCACCAAAATGGGGAAGAGGGAAATGAGACAAAGTGTCAATGGCTGAGAGATTCCAAACAGAGTGGAGAGGTTATCCTGGAGGTTACTCTTACGCATCAAGTAGATATCATCTTGTTATTTAAGATGTTATGGAGAGCTGGAGGGAACTGCCTGAAAATGTAGAGCTGTGTTCCAGTAGCCATGTTTCTTGAGGATGATTAAATAATGATACAGCTGTCACAATGTGACTGTGTGATTGTGAAAACCTTGTGTCTGATGCTCCTTTTATCTACCTTGTCAACAAAGGAGCAGAACATATGGAATAAAAATAAATAATAGGGGGAACAAATGCTAAAATAAATTTAGTTTAAATGCTAGTGATCAATGACAGCGAGGGGTAAGGGGTATGGTATGTATAACTTTTTTTTCTCTGTTATCGTTTTATTTCTTTTTCTGTTGTCTTTTTATTTCTTTTTCTAAATCAATGCAAATATTCTAAGAAATGATGAATATGCAACTAAGTGATTGCATTGTGAATTACTGATTATGTATGTTGTATTATTTTGTTTATTTTTTTAATTAATAAATAAATTTTTAAAAAAAGATATTATTTACCAAAAGAGTCTACTTATAATGGGTCCACAGCCACACAAATGGATTAAATTTAAGAACATGGTTTTCTAGGGTACATATAGCTATAAACCATCAAAACTGCCACCCCTACTGAAATAAAAAAATGATTATAAGAGAATACTATGAACAATGAACTGTACGCCAACAAATTAGATAAACTAGATGAAATGACAATTTCATACAAACTACCCACAGTGAAAGGAAGACTATGAGTAAAGGTAAAAAGAAGGAAAATTAGATATGACATATAAAATCCTGAAGGCAAAATAGTAGAAGAAAGTACTACCCATGCAGTAATAACACTGAATGTTAATGGATTAAACTCTCCAATCAAAAGACATAGTCTGGCAGAATGGATTAAAAAACAGGACCCATCTATATGCTGTCTCTACTCAAAGGACATGAGGCCAAGGACACAAATGGACATTTACACACCAATGTTTATAGCAGCATTATTTACAATTACCAAGAGATGGAAGCAGCCAAAATGTCCATCAATGGATGGTTGGCTAAACAAACTGTGGCATTTACATAAGATGGAATATTATGCAGCTGTAAGACAGAATAAAGTTATGAAGTATGTAACAACATGAATGGACCTTAAAGACATTATGTGGAGTGTGATTAGCCAGAAACAAAAGGACAAATACTGTATGGTCTCACTGATATGAATGACAGTGAATAAACTCGGAATAGTTCGTTGGTAACAGAGAGCATCAGGAGATAGAAATAGGGTAAGATATTGGGTAATTGGAGCTGAAGGAATACAGATTGTGCAACAGGACTGAATATAAAGACTCAGAAATAGACAGCACAATATTACCTAACTGTGATACAATTATGCTAAAACACTGAATGAAGCTGTATATGAGAATGATAGAGGGAGGAGGGCTGGGGCATAAATGAAATCACAAAGAAAGATAGACAATAAAGATTGAGATGGTATAATCTAGGAATGCCTAGAGCGTATAATGATAGTGACTAAACGTACAAACTTAAAAAATGTTTTTGCACGAGGAAGAACAAAAGAATGTCATTACTGCAGTGTGCTGAAAATAGATCGTAACTAATATTTTAAAATTTCAACTTATGTGTGAGACTAAAGCAAAAAATGTTTATTTGGTACAAATTCATACTTTGACTAGTGCATCTCCTAATATAACTTATGTAGATAGTTGGTTGAACACTTTAAGTACATGGAACTTTGGGTAGGACATGAGATGTTGTTGGTTTGTCCAGGTGATGCCCTGTTGAATCCCAGAGTGATATGATCAGTGAATGGAAAGGTATTTGCAAAGCCCCCTTCGGGGAATGGTGAGAATGGGGGAAAACTCAACTTCCCCAAGTTGAATTCTTGATATTCTCACAAGCAGTATGGGCAACCAAAGCTATAGGCTGAGCCCCCAGTCTTGGGGTTTGTTCATATGAAACTTAACCCCACGGGGGATAGGTCAAGCCTACTTAAATTTAGGCCTAAGAGTCACCCCTCTTTTGTTGCTCAGATATGGCCTCTCTCTCCAGCCAACACAGCAAGCAACCTCACCACCATCCCCCTGTCTACATGGGACGTGACTCCCAGGGGTGTGGATCTTCCTGGCAACATGGGACAAAAATCCCAGAATGAGCTGAGATTCAGCATCAAGGGATTGAGAAAAACTCTAGAATGAGCTGAGACCCAGCATCAAGGGACTGAGAAAACCTTCTCCACCAAAAGAGGGAAGAGTGAAATGAGACAAAGTGTCAATGGCTGAGAGATTCCAAACAGAGTCAAGAGGTTATCTGGAGGTTATTCTTACCCATTAAGTAGATATCACCTTGTTAACCAAGATGTAATGGAGAGGCTGGAGGGAACTGCCTGAAAATGTAAAGCTGTGTTCCAGTAGTCATGTTTCTTAATGATGATTGTACAATGATATAGCTTTCACAATGTGACTGTGTGATTGTGAAAACCTTGTGTCTGATGCTCCTTTTATCTACCTTGTCAACAGATGAATAGAACATATGGAATAAAAATAAATAATAGGGGGAACAAATGTTAAAATAAATTTAGTTTGAAATGCGAGAGATCAATGAAAGGGAGGGGTAAGGGGTATGGTATGTAAAATTTTTTTTTCTGTTTTTGTTTTATTTTTCTGTTGTCTTTTTATTTCTTTTTCTGAATTGATGCAAATGTTCTGGGAAATGATCATGATGATGAATATGCAACTATATGATGACATTGTGAACTGCTGAGTGTATGTGTTGGGAATGTTTGTGTTTCTTTCTTGTAATTTTTTTTTAATTAATAAAAAATTTAAAAATAAATAAATAAATAAAAGAAACACCTTTTCAGTAATAACTTTGAATGTTAACAGACTAAACTTACCAATTAAAAGATACAGAATGGCAGAATGGATTAAGAAACATAATCCAGCTATATGCTGCTTCCAAGAGACTCATCTTAGACAGAAGGATACAAATAGATTGAAAGTGAAGGATGAAAGGATGGAAAAAGATTTTCCACGCAAGTTGTAACCAAAAGAAAGTAGGAGTAGCTATACTAATTTTGGACAAAATAGACTTTAGTTATTTAGCAAACTAACCACAAAGAAAATAGGAGAAGAGAAATAACAAAGATTAAAGGAGAGATAAATGAATGGGAGAACAAAGAAACAAGAGAAAGAATCAATAAAACCAAAAGTTGGTTCTTTGAGAAAATCAATAAAATTGATAGCTACTAGCAAGACTGACAAAGAAAAAAAGACAGAGGATGCAAATTAACAAAGTCAGGAATGAGAAGGGGTGCATTACCACAGACCCTGAAGAAATAAAAGAAATCATAAGAGGATAATATGACCAACTATATGCCAACAAATTAGACAACTTAGATGAAATACAAATTCCTGGAGCCGCACAAACAAGCTACACTGACTCAGGAAGAAACAGAAGATCTCAACAAACCAACCACAAGTAAAGAGATTCAATCAGTCATTAAAAATCTTCCTACAAAGAAAAGCTCAGAGCCAGATGGCTTCACAGGGAAACTTTTCAAACATTCTAGAAAGAACTAACACCAATCCTGCTCAACTCTTACGAAAAATTAAGGAAAAAGGAACTTACCTAACTCATTTTATGAAGCTAAGATCATTTTAATACCAAATCCAGGTAAAGATGCTGTAAGGAAGGAACACTACAGGTCAATTTCCTTAATGAACATAGATGCAAAAATTCTCAATAAAGTATTAGCAAATCGAATACAACAACACATTAAAAGACTTATACACCATGACCAAGTGAGGTTTATTTAACTAGGGATGTAAGGGATTTGTACACAGAAAACTACATAACATTGCTAAAAGAAATCAAAGGAGATCTAAATAGGTGGAAAGACATTACTTGCTCATGGACAGGAAACCTAAATATAGTCAAGACATCAGTTCTCACCAAATTGATTTACAGATTCAACACGGTACTAATCAAAATTTCAACATACTTCGAAGATTTGGAAAACCTAACTACCAATTCATCTGGAAGGGAAAGAGACCCCGAATAGCGAAAAGCATCCTAAAAAAGAAGAATGAAGTGGGAGGATTAACACTCCCTGACTTTAAAATCTATTATAAAATAATACTGGTCAAAAAGCATGGTACTAGCACAAAGAAGAAGCACTGATCAATGGAACTGAGTCAAGAGGGCAGAAATAGACCACCAAATCTATGGTCAACTGATTTTTGACAAGGCCCCATATACACTGAACTGGAACAAAACCGTCTTTTCAATAATTGGGCATGGAAAAATTGGATATCAATAGCCAAGAAAATGAAAGAGGACCCCTTCTTATACCCTACACAAAAATTAACGGAAAGTGGATCAAAACACCTAAATATAAGAACTAGCACTATAAAGCTTCTAGAAGAAAATGTAGGGAAACATCTTCAAGAACTAGTAATAGGAGGTAGCCTTCCAAACTTTACACCCAAAGCATAAGCAACAAAAGAAAAAAATAGATAAATGGGAACTCCTTAAAATCAAATGCTTCTGCACCTCAAAAGACTATGTCAGAAAGGTGAAAAGGCAGCCAACTCAATGGGAGAAAATATTTGGAACTCACATATCATGTAAACGTTTGATTTCCCGTATATACAAAGAAATCACACAACTCAACAACAAAAGAATGAACAATCCAATCATAAAATGGGTTAAAGATATGAATAGGCACTTCCTGAAGAGCAAATACAGATGGGTCAAAGCACATGAAAAGATGCTCATTTTCACTAGCTATAAGGGAAATGCAGATCAAGACTACAATGAGATACTACTTCCCACCTATAAGAATGGCTGCTATTAAACATAAACAGGAAACTATAAATGTTGGAGAGGATGTGGAAAACTGGGACACTTATGCACTGCTGGTGGGAATGTATAATGGTGCAGCCACTACACAAGACCGTTGGCGGTTCCTTAGGAAACTAAATATCGAGCTGCCCTATGACCAGCAATAGCACTACTCGGTATATACCCAGAAGAGCTGAAAGCAACGATATAGTCATTTGCTCACCAATGTTCACAGCAGCGTTATTCACAATCACCAAAAGATGGAAACAAACCAAATGCCCTTCGACAGACGAGTGGATCAACAAAATGTGGTATATACATACAATGGAATATTATGCAGCAATAAGATAAAATGACAACCTGAAGCACGTGACACGATGGATGAGGCTTAGGACATAATGCTGAGTGAAATTAGCCAGATGTAAAAGGATAGATAGTGTATGACTCTTTTCCAACCAGCATAAAGGTATAATCAGAGGCTTATAATACAGAATATAGGGGATTTAGAGATACACAGAAACTAGATATGGGTGAACCTTTAGCTAATGAGGTTGAACTCCAATGTCAGGGAATAAATAGTAGTGAAGATGATTCATTCTCTAGTCGGTCTAGAAGTAATATTACCACATTGAAGATGAATAAGATTGAAAGGGGCTGTATTAACCTACGTGTCCCACTGATTCACACTAGAAATATGAATGAGTTCTCATAAGAATTACTTCAAAGATATGAGTCTTGCATAAAGAGTGTTTCAGTCCAGCGTACAGGGGAAAACCGCTATTGCATGCTACGAGCTATGTTCAAAAGGAAACCATCAGTACTACCATAGCAACAGCAGAGGTAAATAATTGGGGGGAGGGACAAGAATTAAGGGGAGGTTTAAATTTCCTATTTGCCAAGCGTGTGTTTATTGATTTTCTGCCTCATGGGAACAATGAAATTATATAAAATTGAGTATGTTGATGGACTATGGACTTTGGGCCTTCTACATGATGCCTGATGAACGCAGCTGGCTGAAGGATGCACTGAAGAAGTAAACTGGCGAACGATGGTGTATACTTATGACAAAGGTTGTGCTGCTACATAAAGGAACAATGTCATGAGGCATGCAACGATGTAAATGAACATGTGGGACATCTAGTGAGACAAAATTAGCTAGAAACAAAAAAGCAACAATGGTATGGTCACCTCTAGAAAATACTTATAAGAAAACAGGGGCCTAGATTGTAAGCTTTTAGAGCAGACACATTAAGTTCAGAGTGGTGATTATTATTTGTGGATTTTGAGAGGCTGTTTTATATACATAACCTGATATTCAGAGATAAGAATGAAGCCAAACAGGTTGGGGTTAAAGTAATTCAGAACATAGGGGTAAGGAAGACAATGTCTATATTTTAGAACCACACATACTCTTTGAGACCAATGGAAGAACGTTTTATTTGATCTGGAACTGAAATTTCCTGTAGTGCATAATCTAATTCAACCTATCTGTATAGCTCATTTGAACAATTCAAACACAGGAAGCACAGAATAAGAAAGAGGTCCTTCAATCCTGTATAGATTATTCTAATGCCTGGAAAAATCCTAGAGTATAACAGGCAGATAATCAAAAAGTACTGGCAAAGTCCCTTGAGAGAGGGGAGAAAGAATATTAATCTATTAAACCTTACCATCAGGGAATCCCCTGATACTGTGTCAAATTTGGGGGATATCCAAATCAAAAGGCCATGACCTTGATCATAAGGCTTACTCTTGTGAAGTTTATGTAGGTAGCAGAGAAGCTTAGACTACCTATAGGCATGTCTAAAAATTACTTCTGGAGGACCTCTGTTGTTGCTAAGATGTGGCCTCAGTCTCCCTAAGCTCAACTCTGCAAGTGAAATCATTGCACACCCCCCTACGTGGGACATGACATCCAGGGGTTAAAATCTCCCTGGTGACGTGGGAGAGGACTCCCAGGGTTGAATCCAGACCTGGTACTGTGGGATCAACAATTCCATCCTGACCAAAAGGGGGAAAAGAAGTATAATTAATAAAGTACCAGTGGCAAAAGAGTTCAAATAGAGTCAAGTGGCTACTCTGGAGGTTGCTCTTATGCAAGCTTCAGGTAGACCTTGTTACCTATCACAGCCTGCCAACCCCCAACCAGGATCATTCCAGCCAATCCTAAAGAACATCTAGGGCAATTTATAAGATTACACAAGAGTTCCAGGCACTAGAGTAACTTGCCAGAAGCCTACAACCTCCAGATAGGTCCTGAATAAGTCCTGAAACCTAGCCCAGCCTGTCTAGAACATCAGATAGTTCCATCTCCCTACCCCATATTAGTGACAGACCCTTCCAATATGAAAAATTTACAATTGTCATAGCCCAAATAACCCTAAAGCAAGGTATGGAAAGATCAAAGGTGATGGTGGAATTATACAAAGAAGATAGGACTTAACAAATGAATATGAATGCTGAATCATCAAATTGATATCTCTTTTACTCTCCAGTATTCTAGAGCAGCTAAAAGTAAAAACCTAAAATTGGGAACTGTAACCCTTGTCAACGTCTGAAGTAAGTTCTACAATTAATTGTGGTGTTGTCCTTTGAAATTTATAGTTTTTTTGTATATATGTTAATTTTCACCAAAAAAAAAAAAAGTTGATTGTGATGATAAAAAAAAGTATTTAAGCCCTCTGGCCTCCTATATTCTGGAGCAGCTAGAAGGTAAAATATGAGAGGATCATATGGTAGCCCATGACAAGCTCTGGGATCTGTCCAGTAACCACTTGTTTAAGAGAGCTTTGAAAACTATTGCTTTTTTATTTCTTTGCTTTGTATATATGTTAAACTATACAATAAAAAAAGTTAACAAAAAAAAGAAGAAATGAAGTCTTGAGAGACATGACAACACAGATAAACCTTGAAAAGATCATATTGCATGAAACAAATCAGGAACAAACGAAAAAAAAAAAAGAATTTAAGGCTCCAAGAAGTGAAATAACTTACTCAAAATCAAACAGGCAGCAAAGCCAAGACTCCTGTATGCCAGTCAAACATTCTTTCTACTCAGCACAATACAGTCTCAGCACAATACAGTTCTACATATAGAGGGCAAGAAAATAAAATAGCATTCTTGTCCACTGGCTATCACCTTATTTTTAGAAAGCCTGTACTTCTTTAAAAGGCATAGATTTTTATTTGCTGTAGAAGGCACAAAGAGGACCAATGGGTAGAAGTCACAAGAAATTTGTTTTCTGAGCAACATAAGGAGGACCTGAATGAAAACATCAGAACTATTCAAGACATTGCCAAATTAGATGCTAGCGCCCCATCATAAGAAACTTGTAAATAAGTTGAATATCCGATGGACAAGGATGATATAGATAAAATTCCTTTCAGAGATAGTGGGATACTAAATGACCTCCAATGGCCCTTGTCTACCAGGCTTTAAATATCCTTTCTCCTGAACCTCTCAATTCTAAGTAACAAGAAAGTGACTAGAGCTACCTTATTGAGAATAAACTGCTACTTTGCTACTCTGCACAATTCTTTCTCTACTGCTCTTTTATTAAAATAAAAGTTTTCATGCCACAGAATTTTTAAATAGCAGCAAATAAATCTTTAGCCCAAAACGTTTGGAGGACAGAGGTGCTTTTTTTCCTTTTTGCTAAATTTTATTTCAAATTTTAACAGTTAGGAAATTAAAAGCCATTATAATAAACATGACAGCTTTAAAATACGACCTTGTTCATCATGCTAAAAAACTTAATCTAAACAAAGACCCATTACATTTGCTCATCACATTTCCTATGCTAATTAAAATAGCTCTAAAATACTCCTACAATACACATGTTACAAATTGAAAAAAATTATTATCTGCACAAACCTGTATGTACTCATTGATGGAGATGTGTGTTAGCGACAGGTATACATATACATATATATGTGCATATACATTATATAATAATAATATAAACTCATTTATATAAGTATGCAAATGAACAAAATATTTTAAAACATACCCCCATCAGTCAATTCAAGGAGATGGAGAAATTCATGATCATAAAATTACTTCATGGATTTTGTTAAAATATATATATAATTAAACACACTGAGAAATGAAAAAACATTTATCTTTACTACCAGACAAAAAGTCTTTTCTTTTAAAGACATAACAACAGCCAACAAAAAGTCAGTTGCTATAATCACTCAAAATTATCTATGCTCTAGAACTGCTCTCAAAGGAATAAGTAGGTAAAAGGGAATCACTGAAGATTATAGACAAGGAAATAACACGACTGGAATTTTAATTTTAGTTAAAGTAATATAAAAACAGGATTTAAAATAAAAGACTGGAAAAAAACAGGAAATAAGAAGACCAATTAACTACCAGGTTAGACCAGATAATCTAGCTTACCTCTATATTTTCAGAAGGAGGAATGACTCAAGCCAAATGAAAAGTACAACAATCACTGGGACCCAGCATCATGGGATTGAGAAAGCCTTCTTGACAAAAAGGGGGAAGAGAGAAATGAGACAAAATAAAGTTTCAGTGGCTGAGAGATTTCAAACAGAGTTGAGAGGTTATCCTAGAGGTTATTCTTATGCATTATATAGATATTCCTTTTTAGTTTATGGTGTATTGGAGTGGCTGGAGAGAAGTACCTGAAACTGTTGAGCTGTGTTCCAGCAGGCTTAATTCTTGAAGACAATTATATAACTATATAACTTTTACAAGGTGACTGTGTGACTGTGAAAACCTTGTGTTTGATGCTCCTTTTATCCAGGGTATGGGGAGATGAATGAAAAAGATACGGATAAAAAATTAATAATCAGGGGTATAAGGGGTAAAATAAATTGGGTAGATTGAAATATTAGTGGTCAATAAGAGGGAGGGGTAAGGGGGATGGGATGTATGGGTTTTTCTTTTTCATTTTTATCATTTTTCTGGAGTAATGCAAATATTCTAAAAATGATCATGGTGATGGATACATAACTATGTGATGACACTGTGAGCCACTGATTGTACACCATGTATGGACTATATACGTGTAAAGCATTGTCAAAAATATATTTTTTTCAAGTAAAAGAAAAGAGTTTCAAGACAGCCATTTTTTCCATTCCTGCCTTTTCCCCCACAGCAATTCAGAGGTAAAGTCAGTTCTATCTATGGGGTGCAGACCTATGGATCAAAAATACACATAGCCTGGATCCTGTGGAACAGAAAATTAGTGTTCATTCAAGTAGGAACTGGCTTAATGATAATGATAAGGACAATAGTAATTACACAGTTCATTTAGATGGCCCTTTATGGTTTGCAAAGTTTTTAAAATGCAATATATTTGCCAACTACTGTCTGTGTCTAGAAGGAAACTGATCTATAAGATTTGGGATTACAAATCTTATGGATCTGATCATTTAGTTAACAAAAAAATGATATGGATTATATACTACTGGGTCAAGAGTCATGAACTAGATGAGTTCAGTCTAAAGGGATGGGAGATATCACAGTCTTTCAGGTATGTCATGCTTCATCTGTCAACACGGAATCTGTGGACACCCTGGCATTGTTTGGAACTAGCCAAAGGGAAACCCTAGTAAAAGAGATTACTATATAAGCACACATTATCTAAGCTCTGTTCCAAAGAAGTGAAAAGTCCTGTTACAGTTAGACAATGGACTTGCAATATGTATGTGACCTTGCAATATCTTCTACTAACATTATCATTTTCAACTTATGACCTATTTCTGCAGTCTGGACCATTTGTGTACGGACAACCTGCCAATGAAATTCAGAGAAGTATTAAGAGTTAATCAAATGTGGTGGTGAAGGCATAACTAGGTGTTCACACCTAGTACACTTAGGATGGATTATATGGTATAGGAATGAAACTGCTTAAAAAAACAGAGCCAACTAAAACTAAGATTGTATTCACTTTGAAATGTACAAGCAAATTTAGTTGCATATGGATGAGAGGGACAAGATGGTGGCATATGGAGGTCTAGAATTTAGTCAATCCTCTCAGAGCAGCTAGTAAATAGCCAAGAACTGTCTGTATCAACTGTTTGGAGGACATCCATGACTGGATACACATCATATACCAATCTGTAATGGAGGATGGGCCAAGATCACAGTGCAGAACTGTAAGTAAAGCTCCCTAAGTGCAGAGGCTGGCGACCCTACCCCAATGGCATGGCAGGCTGTGTTGGAGTCATTTCCCCATGGGAAAAAGAAGCAGTCTCTACTAGGAGCAGGGGAAGATAGCTCAAGCAAGCTCTAATTGCCATTTTAACTAACAAATCTGGACTGCTGAATACAAGCTCTGAGCACAGATAAACCTAGAGCAAGTAAGAAAGGAACCCTACGGCTTTTCTAGGCAGAGAGGATGAGGGATGACAGAAAAACAAAAAACAAAACAGTCTTTTAGAGTCAGCTGAGCTCAAAATACTGGGCAAGGACTGAGCCCAAAGAAAAGGGGCACACAGAGCCAAGTACCAACTCTGACTCTTCACTGGCAAACCCTGGGGCTGGGGACTGGTTCTGAAAGGGATTTCCTATTTTATTTTCTCTCTCTCTCCTTCTTTTTTTAAGTAACTATTGTAAGAAGTTCATGAGAGAAAAGTCTCCGGCATTTTCAATTATCAGCACTGTCCCAGGTAAAGGCAGGGGTAAGATACATCATAGAGACAAAGTAACTAGTCAAGTGAAAGAGACAATTTCCTACAGGGTGAATCATCCCCAAGAAAAGGGAGGTCCGGGAAAGGTGGGGCTCAGGTCAAGTGTTGGCCCTTCTTCAGAGAATTTCAAGCACAGAGGCTCGAGAACAAAAACAGCTTAAGCCCCACTTCTACCTCAGCCTCTGTCTCAACCACACCCCTAGCAGGAACAGGGTCTTCTGAAAGTTAAAGACACCACACCACTTCACACTGGTGGGGAGCTGCGAGCAGACAAGTGTCTCCTGGAGGACAGGATAGGGAAAGCACAGGAAAGTCAAACACAGACAAATGTTGGATTTCACCCTCAGGGAAACTTGATACTGATTACACACCCCTCCTGAGACCTAGGCCTGTCTGGTCTAGGAAAATCTGACTGGTATCAATCCATTAGGAGAAACCCTCCTGAAAACAAACCAACAAAAAGTTCCACATAGGGAGGGCAAGAACCATAAAAATCAGAGCTGAAAAATTCAGATCAGTTAAACAAAAGTTATGCTAGGGAACAAAACCAACCAACAAGAAAACCCCACGCAAAAGAATGAAAACTACCTCCAGAACAAACTAATCAAGGAAATGCCTAGGAACCAGAAAAAAAATTAGGATTCAAAGTAGAATAACAAAGATAAGGCCCAGTCAAGGGAACAAACTAACACTTCAAACTAGATACAAGAGCTGAAACAACTAATTAAAGATGTTCAAATGAAAATGCTAAATAAAATTAAGAATGAGGGAAAATATTCTAAAAGAGAAAAAGGAAATAAAGAAAACATTGGGCAACCATAATAAGAACTCAAAAGGTTAAAAAACAAATGGTAGATGGAGGTAGCCTAAGGGTACAGTGACTGAAGAATGGAGGGGGGAACTGTGGTACATACATACAATGGATGACTGAGCAGCTGCAAGAGGGAATGAAATTGTGAGGCATGCAACTAGGTGAATGAACCTTAAGGGCAGTATGCTAAATGAAATGTCGGAAACAAAAAGACAAATATCATCAAGCCTCATGCATACGTACTATAATATACAAATTTGGAGAACTGAAGTTAAGAGCATGGGTTATCAGGTTGGGGCCTATTATAAGGGTCCTAGATTGCAAGCTATTACAGCAGGCATATCTATTCCGGACTTGTAACTGTTACTTCTAAATTCTGAGATATTGAGCTATTTATATATAACCTGGTAGTACCCTGAAACTTCGTGGATTTATGTGACACCTGAGACTCAGAATTAGAGCTCTGAAGCTATGTAAGTCAGCATTACCAGACACAGCAATTGTTAAAAGTTGAAAAGTGATCAGACGTTGACTAGAGAAATTAATGAAGCTGATCAAGATAGGAAAAAGATAGATCAGAATACAAGGTAAAGGATGATATGGCCCATATTTTAAAACTTTAACTTCTGCGTGAAACCAAAGGAAGAGATGCTTATTTAGTGTAAAATTTATATTTTCGGTAGTGCATTAACTAATTTAAATTGTATGGTCAGTCTATTCTAACACCATAACTACACGGAATTTTGAATATGCTGAGAGAGCTTATTGGTTTGCACAAGTTAGTGTGATGCCCCGACACATCCCAGAGTAATTTGCACAGAGAATAAAAAAGTATTTACAAAGTCTATTTGGGGGATGGGAGGAAAAGGAGGAAATATTAAACTTCCCTATCTGCGGAATTCCTGATATTCTTGCCAGCAGTGCAAGCAAGAAATTCAATAAGCTAAGCCCTTGATCTCGGGATTCACCCCTATGAAACTTATTCCTGCAAAGGAGAAGCTAAGCCTACTGATAATTATGCCTAAGAGTCACCCTCAGAGAACCTCTCATATTGCTCAGATGTAGCCTCTTCCTCTAAGCCAAGTTGGTAGGTTAACTCACTGTCTTTTCCCTCCCACGTGGGACATGGACTCCCAGAACTGTAAATCTCCCAGGCAACATGGGGCAGGACTCCTGGGATAGGCTGGAACCTAGTATCATGGGATTGAGAAAGCTTCCTTGACCAAAAGAAGGAAGAGAGAAATGAGACAAAGTTTCAGTGGTTGAGAAATTTCAAAGAGAGTCAAGAAGTTATTCTGGAGGTTATTCTTATGAGAGATATTCCCTTTTATCTTATAGTATACCGGAATGGCTAGAGGGAAGTACCTGAAACTGCAGAACTATACTGTGACCATGTGATTGTGAAAACTTTGTGTATGATGCTCCTTTTATCAGGGTATGGACAGATAAGTAAAAAAATAAATAATGGGGGAGATAAGGGGTAAAAAAAATAGTTGGGTAGATTGAAATACTAGTTGTCAAGGAGAGGGAAGGGTAAGGGTTTTTCTTTTTATTTCTTTTTCTAGAGTAATGCAAATGTTTTTTAAATGATCATGGTGATGAAAATACAACTATGTGGTGATACTGTGAGCCACTGTATATGCTGTATGGACTATATTTGTGTGAAGATATCGAAAAAAATTTTTAAAAGAATAATGGAGGAAATTATCACTGAAAATTTCTCATCTCTTATGCAAAAACACAAAATTACAGTTTCAAGATCTTGTGATAGGAGGTAGTTTCCTAGACCTTACATGGAAAGCACAAGCAATTTAAGAAGAAATAGATAAATGGCATCCCTTCAAAACTGAACACTTTTGTGTATCAGAGGACTTTTGTCAGGAAAGTAAAAAGGCAGCCTATTCAATAGGAGACAACATTTGGAAACCACATATTAGATAAGGGTTTAACACCCAGAATATATAAAGAAGACTTACAATTCAAAAGCAAAAAGATAAACATCCCATTAAAAAATGGGCAATAGATATGCTGTCTATGGGCAATAGACAACATCCTGAAGAGGAAATACAAATGGCTCAAAAACATGAAAAGATGCTCAACTTCACTGACTATAAGGGAAATGCAAATCAAAGCCACAATGAGGTATCATTTCACACCTACTAGAATGGCCATAATCAAAACAAAAAAGAAAAAAACAGAAAACTATAAGTGCTGGAGAGAATGTGGAGAAAGAGACACACTTATCCACTCTTGGTGGGAATATAAAATGGTGCAACACTTCTGGAAAGCAGTTTGGCAGTTCCTCAGGATGCTAACTATAAAACTGCCATGTGATCTGATAATTCCATTACTAGGTATATATCACCAGGTATAAATTCGCAGGTATTGAAGGCAGAGACACGAAAGGACATTTATACACCAATGTTTATATAGCAGCATTATTCATGATTGCCAGGAGAAGGAAACAGCCCAAATTTGTCCTTTAACAGTCAAGTGGATAAACTAACTGTGGTATACACATACGATGGAAAATTACACAGCTGTGAAGAATAAAGTCATGATGCATGCAGCAATGTGCATGAACCTTTAGGGCATTATGTTGAGTGAAATTAGCCAGAAACAAAATGAAAAATACTGTATGGTCTCACTAATATGAACCAACATTAACGCGCAAACTCTGAATTAAAGGTCTACCAAGACACAGAAAGAGAGTAGTGATTGGGCATCTAATGCTGAGGGAATACAGAATGTTCAACAGAATTAACTGTAAAGATCCAGAAATGGATAGCACAATACTCTGATGGCAGCACAATACTGTAAACACACTGAACAATGCTGAGTGTGAATATGGTTGAAAGAGGAAGGCTAGGGACACGTATGACACCAGAAGGAAAGAGAGAAGATATAGACTATAACTTAGCAATGTTTAGAGTAGACAGTGATGCTGACTAAATGTACAAATGTAAGAATTTTTTTCTTTTTTTCACATGGGCAGACACCGGGAATCAAACCTGTGTCTCCGGCATGGCTGGCAAGGACTCTGCCTGCTGAGCCATTGTGGGTAAGAACGGTTTTACGTGAGGGAGAACAAATGAATGTCAACACTACAAGGTGGTGAAAATGGTATAGTTTGTGGAAAAAATACAATCAATGGGCCTATAGTTAACAGTAACATTGTAATATGCTTCCATTAAGTGTCACAAAAGCAATATATCAAAGCTAAAATTCAGTAAGGAGAGTAGGGGTTTGGGATTCTTGGCGGTGGTGGTGTTTTTTGGTTTTATTTTTTATCTTTTGTTTTTCTTCCCTCTTCTCTCTTTTCAGGATAAACAGAAATGTCCTCATTATAGAGTGTGGTGGTGAATGCATATTTATGTGACTACACCAGGAAACAATGATCTTCTACTTAGGCTGGATTGTATGACATGTGGATAAAACTGCTTAAAATTGAAGAGAGATACAAGTACTAGAGAAAATCTGGAGAGTGAGATGTACCTATTTACTGTTGGTAGGGAAGCAGAATGGTGCAGCCCTCTGAAGGGCAGTGTGGTGGTTCCACAGGAGGCTAAGTATAGGACTGCTGTATGTTCCTGCAATCCAATCAGGTACATACTTGGAAGAACTGAAAGCAGGGACATGAATGGATATTTGCACACTGGTGTTTAAGGTGGCAGTATTCAAGATTTGCAATAGATAGAGCTGGCCTAAAGGGATATCAACTGATGAATGGAAAGGTGAACTGTGGTCTATACATACAATGGAATATTCGGCTGCAAGAAGGAATGAAGTTGAAAGGCATGTAAATAGGTGAGTGAACCCTAAGGACAGTATGTTAATTGAAATAAGCCAGAAATGAAAAGACAAATATTATAATGTCTCACTAATATGGACGAACTATAATGTGTAAACTCTGAAAATTGAATTCAAGAGCATAAGTTATCAGAGGAAGGCTTTATTGTAAAGATTCCTAGATTGTAAACTCTTACAGCAGTCACATCTATTCCTGATTTGTAAAGGTTACTTCTAAATTCTTGAGATGCTGAGCTCTTTGTGTATAACCTGGTCATTCCCTGGTTACCTGTGTAACTCTGGTTACCTGTGTGACATCTAAAAGTCAGAGATAGAGTTCTGCAGCTATTAAAGTCAGCACTACCCCATATAGAAACTGTTAAAAACATTGAAAAAGAGATTAGATTTTAACTAGAGATATAAATGAAGCTGATCTGGTTAATACAACGGTAACTCAGATAAAGAGTAAAGGATGACACTGGCCGTGTTTTAAAACTTCAACTTCTGTGTGAGACCAAAGGAAGAGATGTCTATTTGGTGCAAAATTCATATTTTCTGTAGCACACTATCTAATTTAACTTGTATGATCAGTTTATTCAAACACCATAATTACATGGAATTTTGAATAGCGAGGGAGATCTTGTTGGTTTGTACAAGTTAGTGTGATGCCCTGATACATCCCAGGGTAATCTCGGCAGAAAATAAAAAAGTATTATCAAAGTCCCCTAGACAGTCGGGGAAAAAGCAGAAATACTGAACTTCCCCTAAACTTCTGATCTAGAGAATTCCTGATATTCTCACAAACGTTGGAGACTACCAATTTAACAGGCTAAACCCCTGACCTTGGGGCTTGCCCTTATGAAATTTACGCAAAGAAGCTAAGCCTATTTATGATTATGCATAAGTGTGACCCTCAGAGAACCTCTTTTGCTGCTCAGCTATGGCATCTTTCTCTAAGCCAACTCGGCAGGAAAACTCATTGCCGCCGCCCCCCACATGGGACATGACTCCCAGGGTTGTAAACATCCCTGACAGCATGGGACATGACCCCTGGGGATGAGCTTGAGAAAGCCTTCTTGACCAAAAGGGGCAAAGATAAAAGAAACTACAAGTTTCAGTGGCTGAGAGATTTCAAATAGAGTTGAGAGGTCATTCTGGAAATTCTGGAGACTATTCTTATACATTATACAATATCCCTTTTCAGTTTTTAGTGTATTAGAATAGCTAGAAGGAAATACCTGAAACTGCTGAATTATAATCCAGTAGTCTTGATTCTGGAAGATGATTGTATAACTATATATCTTATCCAGTGTAACCATGTGATTGTGAAAACCTTGTGATTGACACTCCGTTTATCTAGTGTATAGACAGATAAGTAAGAAAATAAAGACAAAAATAAATAAATAATGGGGGGTATGGGGTATGGGATGTTTGGGTGTTCTTTATTTCTATCATTTTTATTTCTTTTGGAGTAGTGAAAATGTTCAAAAATTGATTGTGATGATGAATGCACAACTATATGATGATACTGTAAACCACTGTATACTTTGCATGATTTTATGGTATGTAAATATATCTCAATAAAATTGCATTAAAATTTTAATTTGTGAAGAATACCATAAAAAGCAATGAAATTAATATATTTCTCAGACATTCAGAAAAGTTTACTGTAAGACAAAGTACTGAGGTCAGTACTTCTAATGATTTGAAAAGGATGAAAACTTTTATAAAACATTTTATTTTAAATCTAGTAAATCTAGCAGGCCACAGTGGCTCAGCAGACAGAGTTCTCACCTGCCATGCTGGAGACCTGGGTTTGATTCCCAGTGCCTGCCCATGTGGGAAAAAAAAAAAAAAAGAGAGACTGCTGGAATTTTAAATATAGTAAATTGAAATTTAAATAAATTGAAGAACTTTCCATTTTAATTAAGGACACTACTGAGTAAGTAGCAGATCCTCAATAATTACTTATGGAATTAAATTCTCTGGTCCATATTACTAGGTAATTCAGGATAGCCTAGAAGAAAGTAGGCTATATATCCACTGAGATTAACAGTAAGTAAAAAGCTATTTAAAATTGTCTTCTATCCTCTGCCAGTTTTCTAGGAAATGCAGTTTTAGAAGAAGTTTTGAGGATACATGGTATATAGAAAGGTAGCTATTCTGACCTCTCAAATGGACATATAGTTCATTCCTTCTATATATGAACCCCTAAAATATCGTTTTTACACTTTGTATTGTGTAACAAAATGCAGGTAATAGCATACTTTGATGATCTTCTCCAGTGTGCCATTTAACTTCCAGCATTTGAAGCTTTAGTTATTTTTATTGCTCCACTAAAAACCTAAATACAATATTTTGCTCTGTATTCTGGACTATTACTTCTTTGTTCTTATTCAATATGTAGACTTAAATTCTAACTTACAGAGCTACCCAATCACCCTATAGAGACAAAAAACAAACAAAAAAAATCCCACACATACATAAACATACATATCAGTATTTTACTCAACTCTTCTAATATATTTTTAAATTATACATTCTAAAAGGAGTAAAATAGAGATACACAAAGATAAAATGGTACAATAATATCTAATTTAATTTCAGGAGGAAATTTTCAAATAAATAACTTATAAGCATTTCATATCAACTGAACTCAAATCACTGCATTCTTAACAAGTGCCCCTGTTGTTTATATTTTGCAAGTATACAATGAGAGTCTCAATTTTCTGTAAAATCAATGCATATCTATTATAGTTAACTAGTGACACTGGGTATTTCAGTTATATACTGGTTCGTAGTTTAGAAATCTATATTAAAATATGCAAGTGTTAGAAATTATAATCACTATGAAGATTTGATAAAAGCTTAAGAAACCTCTTAACCTACACTGAACATGCATTTGCAGATTTCGACTAATTCCCCATTATATTAAATGTCCAATCTTTTAGAAAGTGATTTTGGTTTGGGTTTCTGTGCTGCCATTTTTTTTTTTTAATAGTAACTGCCAAATATATACATTTTACTCCCAGTAACTAACTTGATAGCATCCTATGGGTCTTCTTATGGTAGGTAGTATAATACTCAACTTCCCTGCAATCATTTTGTTTAAAGCAAAGAACAGGAAATTATAAACATTTTGGCACTTGGCTTTAAAAAATAATACCTTTTTAAAATGTAATTTACTGAAGTTTTCGCCCAAAAAAATCAGGATAATATTTTCTTTTCAAAAGAAATCACTGCCCACTAATTAGCTTGAGGAAATGTTTTTGGATCAACTAGTCCTCGATTCTTACCCTGTTGCTTTTTCATAAATATTTCTGGGGGGGAGGGGGGGAGACAATGATTCATCCAAGATAAGAAGGTCACATCTAAGTGTAAAGAAACATTTAAGTTTTTAAAAATTTAAGGAGAGAGTTCCAGTTCCAGTGATGCTGAAATAGCTTATATCACACTAACCTTCCTACAGATAGCAATTAGGAAATCAGGTGGAAAATTAAACTATTTAATGACACTGAAGAGCAACCAGAAGCATGTAGAAACTGGAAGGGACTAGACCCTTGAAAGAAGGAAATGGCCCTTGATAAGATCCCTGTTTATACAATTTTCTCCATTAAGGTACTTGACAGTCTTAAGAGGTACAAAGCAGCTCAAACTCAAACAAAAAGTCTATTCTGTTGATTTAAGAAATCAGAAAAGAGTTAGTACATGCCAGAGCAGCTGGAAATAAAGACAGGAAATATCAAACAGGATGGAGCCACAAAATCTGGGTATGAACTCCACTGCTGACCCTGAACTACACACATATGGATAAGACCACAAGGAGACCAATGGAAACGAGGAGCTGAGGAAGATACTTCAGCTGCTGTCCACCATAAGGATCCAGCGTTGGGAGCTGGAGTCCCTCCAGGTTAGAGGTGTGACTGTGGGCTTTACATTGAAACTGTGGATGAGCCATGTCTTTGGGAGTAAAGACTATGTCTGAGTACTGATGTACACACCTTAGATTAAGAGTAAACTCCAAACAGACCCACTCTTAAAGAAAAAAAAGAAAAAAAAAAGCATAAAACCAAGTATCTTCAAGGCGGTCAGCCAGTAATAGAGCTGAACATTATAACAAACACCAATACTTTTTCAGAAGAAAAAACCTAGAATATTCATAAAGTCCCACCCATACTGTTCAGCATACAACAAAAATAGCTATATACAAAACTAAAGCCCTTAAAAAAAAATGCTACATAGTCAAGAAAAAAAGTAGTCAAAAGAAAACAACCCCAAGATTGATTAGATGTTAGAATTTGAACACAAGGACTTTTAAAGCAGCTATTATAAATATATTCAAGAAATTAAAGATGGCCATAATAAGTGACAGATAGGGGAGTCTTAGCAGAAAAGCAGAAACTGCAAAAAAGAACAATCTGGAAAACTCAATATTTGAAATAAAAATTCACTAGATTCACTTAACTACAGATTAGAGATGACAGAAGAAAGGGTTGATGAACTCAAAGACAGATAAATTTATCCTACCTTTTGGTAAATTGCATTTCATCAAATTTTAAAACTTCTGTTCAAAGACATCATTAAGAAAATGAATAGCCAAGCTATAAATCGGGAGAAATATTTGCTATATATATCTCTCTATATATCACTTTTTCTCTCTATATATATATCAAAGGACATGAATCCAAAATATATTTTTAATTCCTACAAATAATTTGTAAGTTTTTAAAAGACAGTAAAATTTTAGAAAGATTTGACAGACATAACAAAGATTTGGTTTTGGTTTCTCTGTTGTCATCTTTTTCTTTTAGTAGTTACTGCCAAATATACACATTTTACCCCCAATAACTAACCTGATAGCATCCTATGGGCCGCATTATGGTAGGCAGTATAAAACTCAACTTCCCTGGTCAACAAGCATATGAAATGGTGCTTAACATCAGACATCAGGGACATACAATTCAAAGTCACAATAAGACACAGTTCACATCCATCAGGAAGGCTAAAATACGAAGACTGACAACAGCAAATGTCAATGACAAGCTGCTACTGCAACTCTTATACATTGCTGGCGAGAACCTAAAAAGATACAACTACTATGGAATGCTGTTTGGTATTTTCTTATAAAGTTAAACATACAACTACCCTAGCATTCAGCAATTCCACTCCTAAATATTCATCCAAGAGAAATAATGAAAACATACATGTCCACAAAAAGGCTTGTTTATAGCAACTTTATTCACTAAATTGCCTAAAATTGCAAACAACCCAAATGTCCAACAGGAGAATGGATAAATATACTGTCATAGAGTCATATAATGGAATGCTACTCAACAATAAGAGAATGAACTGATACTCACAACAAGGATGATCTCAAAAAAACATTTTGCTGAGTAAAAGAAGCCAGGTACAAAAAAGTACATACTGTATGACTCCATTTCTATGAAGCTTAAGAACAGGAAAAACTATAATCTATAGTAATAGATACTAGAACAATAGAAGGCGGGTTTTGATCACAAGGGGGCAACAGGCAAACTTTCAGAGATAATAGAAATGTTCCTTACTTTGGTGTGGTAGTTATACAGTTATATGCACTTATGAAAATTATTTAATTGTACACTTACGATCTGGGTGTGTCAATATCTATAAATTTTATATCAGTTAAAACCAAGAATTAATAAAATACTTTTTAAAACCATGATTTCAAGATTAGGAACAATAAAAGCCAAATTTTATATCCAATGTTTTATAAAGTTCATTATACTTTACTGATCTAAAACAAATATTTTAAAAGTTTAGTTACAGTCCCTGTGCTGGTTTGAAGGTGTTGCGTACACCAGAAAAGGCCATGTTCTTTTGATCCATTCCTGTGGGTGTAGACCTATTGTGGGTGGGACCTTTAGATTAGGTTGTTTCAATTGGGATGTGACCCACCCAATTCCAGCTGGGTCTTAATTCTTTACTGTAGTCCTTTATAAGAGGATAAAAAGCAGGAAAAGTCCAGAGAGAGAAACATCCACAGAAGCTTAGAGAAAAGAGGAGCTGAGACAGCCACTGCAACTAGAAGCTGAAAGCAGAAGAACCCAGAGGTGAAAGACCAGCAGACGCCAGCCATGTGCCTTACTAGCAGACAGAGGAACCCCAGACTCGAGCAGCCTCTCTTCAGAGAAGGCATCTTCCTCTTGATGCTTTAATTTGGAAATTTTAATGGTTTTAGAACTGCAAATCTGTAAACTAATAATTCCCATTATTGAAAGCCAGTCCATTTCTGGGATATTATATTCCAGCAGCCTTTGTAAACAGAAACAGTCCCCAAAGTTCTAAAATTCCATGAATCCACACAATTTCACATTGCCTCAATACTTACACAGTATTCCACTTCGAACTTTAATATTCTGATTTCAGTGGATTAGGGCAAGTAAAACATACTTGCCAATGTATATTTTATTCAGTTCTCTCTTTTAATTTCACACCCAACTCATAAATTCACCTGACTCAGAAATGTTTTCTATATATATAAATGAAATTGTCAATGTTTTTAGAAATTTGATTCTTAAAATGTATTACTTTTTTAAACCTCAATATTTATAATTACACTTTCTTAGTCCTACTTTTATATATGTGATAATACTATACACCTCGCAATCTCCCCTTCGGCCTTCCTCAATACAACCTTCACCTGTGTGTTCTCCATTCTTGTCTAAGATAGACAGTCATCCCTTAATTTGGTTGATTGGCCTGTTGATGAGCTAGTCTGAGGGCACTTATCTCCAACATCTCTCTTCTATGCTAAATCCAGAAGAAAAATATCTTTCCTGATTCCTATCTTTGGGATCCTTGTTTTGTATGATGTAACTAACTCCTTATGGCTGGCTAGCTTTGTGTGATTTAGAAATTCCTACTCAATAAATGCTTAATCCCTTCAACTCAACCAAACCAGGGATATTACATTGTTGGTCATCAAAAACAAACATGAAGAAAAACTTCAAAATGCCATACACAGACAAGGATAGACAAATCTGCTAGAGATTATTTTACTTTTAGCACATGAATAATTGCTTTATATGGTAATTACATACTCTTATTTTATCCTTACCTTCTTTCAGAGCTTTATCCATATTATGAGAAATTACTACTCTTCTAGACTGAACTGACTCATGTGAGTTTCCATACACAGGCCTCTGAAATGTAAGAAAAAAAAGATACAGATTACTGAATGGAAAAATCACATATAAAGTAAAATCAAAGGTGAGAAATACAATTTAAACAAGCATTAAGATAATGCTTGACAAATTATAAAGTTCTTCTGAAAAGTAAGAAAATGCTTACAATTAGTTATGAAGTTTCTGAAAAGAGAAGAATTAAGGAAGGACTTTTTCCTACCAGATATCAAAACTTTATGATGCCAGTATAGGAATAAACAAATCGATAAAATGGTAAAAGTACAAAAACAGATGCATCTATATATGGAAATTAAGAAAACAAAGAATTTAGAATCAAAAAGAAAAACAAAGACTATTAAATGAATGGTGTTGAGATAATATGATATCCATATGGAACAAAGGTTAGATTCCTACCTCACACACAACTCCAAACAGATTAAAGAGCTAAATATTTTTTTAAACTAATAAAGTTTTAAGAGGAAATAGAGAAGTAGCTATTTATAATTAAATGAAAAATGCCTTCCTAAAAGAAGACACAAAATCCAGAAGTTACACAGGAAAAAATCTGCCAAATATGACTAATTAAAATAGAAAATTTTTATATGACAAAAGACAACAAAATATAAATATTAGACTAGAAGACAATATCTGCAACATATAACAAAAGACTACTCTTTAATGAGAGTTTGGAAGAAAAAAGTAACCAAGAATAAAAGAAAATAAAAAATTTTAAAAATAAACGAAAAGAATTTTTGAAATTAAAAAAAAGAAAATCAAGAAGTTGAAAGGAGAATCATAAAAGATAAACAAATGACTAATAAATATATGAAAAAATGTTCATCCTCATTTTTAATTTCAGAAATGTAAATTAGGTCAACAAGATACTATTATACTGTCAAAGGAGGGAAATAACTTATAATATCTAATATGGGCAAGGAATGGTCATTTTCATACATAGTTGGGGGAATGTCTATTTCTATAGGCTTCTAAGAGGCAAGTGAGTCACATATATTAACATTATAAATACATTATCCTTTGACTTGATGTCTCCACTTTTAGGAATTTAATCCAAGAGAAGCATATGGAAAAAGTGTATGTACAAGAAATGACAATGCTATATTGATTAGAAGAACAACAAAATGGAAATAACCCCAGCATATCAATAGTTAAACTTAATGCAGCCATTAAGGAAGATGAGTTAAGGATTGCACGCCGGTTTGAAACTATTGTGTACCCTAGAAAAGCCATGTTCTTTAATCCTCATTCGATATTATTAGGAAGGATCTTTTTGATTAAGTTATTTCCATGGAAATGTGACCCACCCAACTGTGGGTGGGACCCTTTGATTAGGTTGTTTCCATGGAGATGTATCTCCACCCATTCAAGATGGGTCACTTACTGAAGTCCTTTAAGAGGGAACTGTTTTGGAAAAAGTCAACACAGAGAAGTTTGGAGATGCAGAAAGAAAATGTCCCCAGGGGAGCTGTTTGAAACAAGAAGCCGAAGGACCAGCCACATGCCTTCCCTGAGGACAGAGGTGTGCGGGATGCCATAGGCCTTTCTTGAGTCAAGGGATCTTCCTCTGGATGCCATAATTTTGACATTTTTATGGCCTTAGAACTGTAAACTTGTGCCCTATTTCTGGTATATTGCATTTCCGACAGCATTAACAAACCAAAACAGATACAATATACCTTCACTGAAAGTTTCCCATGATAGGAAAGTGTGTGGAAGCACACTACTATTAAAAATGGCTTCTTCTAGGGAGGGGCATAGGATTTTTAACTTCTTACTCCATATATATCTGTATAATTGCAAATAATATTGTGCTGGTTTGAAAGGAAGTATGCCCCCTAGAAAAGCCATGTTTTAATCAAAATCCCATTTCATAGAGGTAGAATAATCCCTATTCAGTACTGTATGTTTGAAACTGTAATCAGATCATCTCTCTGGATGATGTGACTTAGTCAAGAGTGGTTGTTAAACTGGATTAGGTGACGACATGGCTTCACCCATTTGGGTGATCTTGATTGGTTTACTGGAGTCCTATAAAAGAGGAAACATTTTGAAGAAAGAGATTCAGAGAGAGCAGAGAATGCTGCAGCACCACAAAGCAGAGAGTCCACCAGCCAGAGACCTTCGGAAATGAAGAAGGAAAACGCCTCCTGGGGAGCTTTATGAAACCGGAAGCCAGGAGAGAAAGCTAGCAGATGACACCCTGCTCACCACGTGCCCTTTCAGATGAGAGAGAAACCCTGACCGTGTTCGCCATGTGCCTTCTTACTTGAGAAAGAAGCCCTGAACTTCACTGGCCTTCTTGAACCAAGGTATCTTTCCCTGGATGCCTTTGGTTGGACATATCTATAGACTTGTTTTAATTGGGATATTTTCTTGGCCTTACAGCTGTAAACTAGCAACTTATTAAACTCCCCTTTTTAAAATTCATTCCGTTTCTGGTATGTTGTATTCTGGCAGCTAGCAAACTAGAACAAATATACTTTTAATTTAATGGTAAAAAGATACTGCTTAGCAAAAAAAAAAAAGAGAGAGAGAGAGCGCACAAGAGAAAGACGATGTCCAAATTAAAATCCTACTATCTGGCTTCTCACTACTTACTTTGCCTGAATAAGTCCTTTGTTCTCTCAATTTAAAAAAGATTATAAGACTAATATTTTCTATTTTGGCTCCTTAAAATTAAAGGTCCTATTACTTTTTTTGACTTTCCAATCTGGTTCTGGATGTTTCCCCACATGGGTCACTGGGCCTTATTAAAAAGAAAAAGTTCATCATCCCTGCCTTATACCCAGCCTGATAAAAAGTCTATAAGTAAAACAGGGAAGATTATTAAAAGAAGCAAGCATCATGGGCCAAAAATGACTGAGTGACTATGCATGGAAATTCTTTTTTAAGAATTAATGTTTGTGGAGCCAGAAACTCCTTAAGTCTAAGTTTCACGAGTGAGTATAAGTTAGCCACTACATACTCTATTTCTTTCAGAGCACTAAAGAACTAATTTTTAATCATTATTCCAAGTGAAATTGAAAATGATAAAAAAAAAACAACTAAAATTTAAGTAAATGCAAAATGTAAATGAATTCCTGCAGCCCAAGAAGGATAGAGCAAAAATCATCTTCAATAATCTTTTACTTACAGGTCTGAATAAAGAAACTCCACATAGAAGAGATTTCCCCCAAAAGGCTTTTTAATTTCCCATATCTGCATTGGCACAGGGCTCATTACTCAAATACTGACTACTTCTATCTGCCAATCCACTTTCCTACAATGTTTCAGGTGAGATAGAAGAAAAATGTGTGTACTTTTCCCATTATAACAAAGGATAACTGCTAGAATTCTTCAATACCCCGTTCTAAATATTAGGACTTCGAACACAGTCTGACCACTCAGCTCTTGCTTTAAATTTTTAGTATTCTTATCACACTATTAACTCCT
>PVIY010033401.1:0-28143 GCA_004026745.1 Myrmecophaga tridactyla
CTCCCCCGGATCGAAGGAGCAGTAGAAAAGGACCTGCAACCCCAAGGGCTAACCCAGCTATCACACCACCCTAAGCTGCATGGTTCTTTTACCTTCTTGTGCTTGCTCCATTTGTATCTGTTTGTTCCGCCAACTCAGTATTGTTAGAATGATAGGCTTGAACCCCGACAAGGGGCAGAAGCCATCCCCCAATGGGCAATTGAAACAGACTGTTCTGCCACGTCCCAAACTGCACTCTCTCTTTCTCACCCAACAGCTCCAGGTCCCTTCCTGTCCCGTGCGGGCTAACCCTCGCATCACTTATCACCCTGCTACATCCCTCAGATAGAAAAGATCCTCCATTATTCTCCCCAGCGGGCTGAAGCCTGCCTTCAAACCACCACCATGCTGGTGTCTGAATTAATCCCTGTGCCTGTGATCAGTTGTTTCCAGGCCTTTTTTTAAACCTAACAAGTATGTAATAAAATCTTTCAGAAAATTTGGCCTGTCTCAGCTGAGACAAAGTTAAGAATGTTTTCACATCTGGATCAGAATGTGAAAGAAACAGCAAGGCCCCCTGGCCAGCATGGTGGTGGCAGCAGCACAAAACCTTTCCCAACAGGTGAGATGAAAAGGAGGGGGACAGACTACAAGGCACCAGGTCGACCAAAGACTCTACTTTCGGAGCTAACCTTGGATGCTGGAGGTTCTAGATCGCTTATGTAAACCAGCGATTTTCCCATCAATAACAGGCCTAAGCATCAACACATGTAAAGACAGTTATTTCTCACCACACAGGGCGGAAGGAAAGCCTGGTGTGCGTAAGGGCCTATAGTATTGCTCAGGTGAGCTGAATATCTGACTCTGAACATCTTTCAGCTACAGCAGAGAGGGGAATATGATGCTTATGAAGGTTCTTGTGTCCTTAAGAATTCCAATGAACTGGCTATTTAGTAGAAGCCCACATTCTCCTGATAGGTAGAAAAATCTCCCTTGAGCCCTCATAAAGGGGGCAAAAATATTAGCATAGAAAATAGCCTCTGCCTACTTTATGTGGGAAAGTCACTAAAGTGAAGGAAAACTAACGGGCATGCTCAAGAGGAAAGCGAGGGGAAAGCCTTGCCACTGCTTCCGGCAGCACCTCCCCTCCACGCACAGCTAGGCCTTCCCTGCCCATGGAATGCTTACCGAGGAGCACCAGCATGCACATCACACAACAGCCAAGGATAGCATGCCTCATAAATTAATGTAAAAGCCTAGAATCAAGCAAGACTCTGTGGTTTTAGGCTTTCCAAGTTAAAATATCCCATGAGAAATCCCTCTGCAGCCACCTAAATCAATTAGCATCTCACTTTCTCAAAACGTAAAATTAATGAAGGCTCATTTATACCAAATACAACAGACCAAACAAGTTCCCCAAGCAAGTATTTTAATACATATCAAACATCAACGTGCTAAAAAAGTAAAGGAAAAAAAAATTTTCCAGGATAACATGGATCTAGGCAGCAGTAAGCTTTTGTTTTTTAAAGCAAGGAAGGCTATGAGAAGGCAGCACATAGGGAAATCTAGCTATTTTTAATGCAATATTTTCACAGCCTACCTTTTCAGACCCAACAAAATACTCACAGGGCGGTATGACGGGGAAAAAAAAGAAAGAGGAACAAGCAAAAATTAGAAACACACAAGAATGAAAGTAATTCTAATAGCTATAACACTACATGTTCAATTCACCATGGGTCTTGGATGAGGCTAGGGACAAATGTGACCTTGTAAAATACACTTATACATAGAGCTACCAGTAAGTCTAGGATATGAAGTCAGAATTCTCAGCAAGAGAGTCTGTTCAGTTTGTGAAACCAAAACATTATACCAGGACATTTCCTTTTGCCCTACAAAGTACTATCTCATCTCAGGAGGGATACTTTTTAGTAGTCCTCCAAAGAGCTGCAGGTAAGGGTTATGCTCTGTTCCTGTACCAAATCATTGCTCTGAAAGTTAGAGAACTGTAGAGGAGTGAAGCAACAAGAGTTTAGCAGTTATTAGAGGACAATGTATTGATTTCAGTTCACTGACATCATTCACTCACTGAACTTCCAAACCCGACTGAGCGTTCGTCATGATGACTGTCCCATGAATGGAAGAGACATGCCATAAGGGGCTGTGTCTCCAGAGCCCTGCACAGTGCCTGGCATGTAGAGGCTCTTGACACATGTGTTAGGTATTACTGGCCACCACATACAAGACACTGTGCCAGGTCTGCAGTCTGACACCGAATTTTGAGCATAGACCTCAATAAGCAAAAAAGAGCTGACACTGTCTGGTAGATTTGCAAGCTCAAACCAAGAAGCTGCTGGCTGAAAAATGTTACTGGTACCTACAGTGGGGAAGAAGGAAGACACTGGTCCAGCAGTCAGAGCCGGGTCGCTAATCCGTGTTGCCTTTCGAGCTTCAGCCACACACCTACCTCACAGAGCACGCCACCTGGTCTGTAAAGCAGAGATAACCCACTCCCGCTGTTGTAAGGCTCAAACAGCACAGGGAAGGCCTGCAATTCCGTGCAGTGCTGCTTTCTAAGGGGTAATCACTATGGGCACCTCTTTGGCCTGACAGCAGAGTGGGTTTCCTCCATTAGGTGATATGGTGAGGAGGAGCAGCACAGGCTGGGGGTCAGGCCTGGTTCACGCGCCAGTTCAGTACTGCCCTGCACTTGGTAGCGGCCCAGGTTTCTACACTGGACTCCCTCAGCTCCACATCAGTGGAGAGCAATGCCACGCAGGTCCAGGTCAGCATGCTGATTAAGTACAGATAATATATGTAATATGCCTTTCCCTCTCACTAAGCTAAATGAAAATGTTCAGGTGAGGAAATGAAAATTACTTCAAACTCTGCACAGTACCACACATAGGTGTGACAGGGGTGCCTCTGCTTCCAGTCCATTGGGCTGGGCTTGGCCTCTTTCCTCCCAATTCCATGACTCTTCCCCTCAGACCTACAAACAACCAAAAAGAGAGGCTTGGAATGGCTGGGTGCCACACCCACAAGCATGAAGCCACTGGTGACATGGCTCCACCACTGCTCCCTCTAGCAAAAGGGGGTAAGAGCTAACTCTTGGCAAATAACTGCGACCTCAGCTCACATCTGCATCTCATCCTCTCTTGCTGGAAAGGCACAACAGGGTGAGACAGAGCAAGGACAGGGGAAATAAGCGACAAAGACGAGCTAATCAGCAATTCTAGTCAACACAAAGCTTTGGACTTATGAGCAAGGAAAAATATGAAGACTGACCTTTTCCGGATCTATCCAACACCCCTTCTTATATAGAGAATATAAACAATCTTCCCATTTGAATGAGACAGCTAATTAAGAACTTCCTGGTGGTATTTCTGATATTCTGATATTCTGTCTTGGCTGTGTGTAAGTTCTGTAAGTGATCTACATAGACACTGTGGTTATCATGTAAGAAAAAGGTGGCCTGGCCCAGCGCACAGCGCTGGGCCTGGGGTCAGGGGAATGCGCTCAGCTTCCAGCTCAACTACCACACATTTCTGATGACACTCCACATCTCTATAAATCCAAGCAATGAGTCTGATGATAAGTTTTCAAACTGCGCTCTAGAGTACAGGTTTACATAAAATGTAAACCAAGTATATAATTTTAAGTTATTTAGTTGCCACATTTTTAAAAAGTGAAAAAGAGGTGAAACTGATTTTAGTAATATACTTTATCCTAACATGCAAAACATCATTCTGACAGTCAATATTAAGAAAACAGTTGTATTTTAGATTCTTTTCTTCAAAAAGTCCAAGTCTCAAAATCTGGTGTATATTTTACTTACAGCCTCATCTTTAGCACTCAAGGGCCACATGTGGCCAATGGCTGCTAAACTGAACACTGCAGCTCTAAAGGTCTCACTAAAGGATCCCCGCTGAAAGCGGAGAGTATACATACTAACCCTAAAAGATTTCCCTTAACCAAAGGCTGTCCCCATTTTTTAAAGTCTGGAAACCAACAGACTACACCTTTCAACCCTTCACTGCAATGAAACTCTACCATTTGATTATCCCCGTCTTTGCTGTGAGAAAGCAACCCAAGCATAAAGCCCAGGGACCTGGGTCTCTAGGTAAACTTACCTACTATCCGTGTCCAATCCCACAAAGTCCTTTTTCTCAAATGGGACACACAGGAGAGGAATCTTGTCCCCGGACTTGTCGGTGGCTCTGTCCAGGCGCTTGGACTCGAGCACGATGAAGAGCGACTCGATGAAGTCTTCGATCCTCTTCTCCACCGTGTCGCAGTCGTCGTAGCTGGGATAGAAGGCGACGTCGGTACGGGGCTGCTCCGCCACCTCACCCTGCAGCCCGAAGACAAAGAGCCGGGAGTCGTAAAGGGTGGCGCCGTAGATCTCCTTCTGCACGTGGAACTTCTCAAAGGTCTGCGGCCAATCCCTGGGGGAGAAGCAATCGGTGATGGTGATGAGACCCACGACCTTGCGGTGCGTCTGGAACTCGCCCCACTCGTTGTTCTCGGGCGGGTAGTGGTGCCGGTAGCGGATGTACAGGACCCGCTGGGAGTCGCGCACGCTGATCTGGCTCACGGAGGAGATCCTCCTGTAGATGCGAAAGAAGTTCTCTTCCGAGACAATCCCGACAGGCTGGACCACAACCAGGAGGGTCTGGTGGTCCTCGGCACACTGCATGTAGTCGGGGACACTCATCCTGAATCCCTGAACAGAAAGAGAAGTGAGACTTTGAGATATACCTATTCGGAACCCTGTTGGCCCACTCGGGGAGGCAGTGATTCTAACGTAAGCCCCACATAGAAGAAATAAAAGTAGTCCTAGTTCTGCATGTGCCTATCAGAGCTATTTTTTCTGTCTCTTGCACTAAGCTTCGCGCTCCTACAGAAAAGGGGCTGTCCCTTACCCTTCTGTTCCCAGCACCTAGCCAGGCTCTCAAAAATGTCTGCTGAATGAGTGAATGAGCAAATGAACCAAGTGCTCTACCATCCCCTCAGCAGGACATAATGAACAGAACCACAGTGGAATGAGAACTTCTGGATTTGAAGTCTAGTCTTCCTGTGCACCTCCGCTACAAAATAATGAAGATAAATAAAACTTCCCTTATAAGACTAAATGAAGCTGCAAATGGTGAAGCAACCTGCATATTACCTACATAAGCGCAAGCATTATACAACTATACTAACCCCAGTTTATAAAATGCATACCCTGGCCTAGCTTTGTAACCTCATTGAGCCATTTTTTTCAGATATAAAATGAAAACAGCATTTCCATTTCCAGCACGCTTGTAAGAATTAAATGAGAGAACCCACATGAAAGAATGTGGCCCATAGGAGATCATCAATAAGTGTCTGAATGAAAGAAGGAACAAAGAACCAAATGAATGCTGTTCCCCCACCCACCAGATCAGCATAATGGAAACAACACTGACTGGGGGTGCGGGTGGAGGGTGGGGGAGAGCAAAAACAACAAAAAATAATAATAATAAAAACACTGACTAGGACTCAGAAGACTATGTCCCACTCCTAGCCCTAACACTCACTGTTTGGGTGGCTTCAGACATTGACAATATTCTGGCTTTGGCACTGTTCTGTTATTTTGCAAGATGCTACCAATGGAAGAAACTGGGTAAAGAGTACATGAGGTCTCTCAGTATTATTTCTTAAAAAAAAACTTTTTTTTGAAATATATATACAAAGAAAAAGCAAAAATTTTCAAAGTACACTTCAACAAGTAGTTACAGAACAGATTTCAGAGTTTGTCATGGATTACCACTCTACTATTTCGAATTTTTCCTTCTAGCTGCTCCAAATCTGTATTATTTCTTACAACTTCAGGGGAGTCTACAATTATCCCAAAGTAAAAAGTCAGATTTTTAAAAAAGGCTATGGAGGAGGACAAAGAGGAAGAAGAAGAGAAGAGGGGAAGGGAATAAGAAAGAGAAAAACTCCACAAGGCCCTTTCCCTATAATAACGTACAATGAAATTCCAAGTTATTTATTTTATTTCTATTTAAAATTAAGGCACACTTGCATGTAATAGGCTCTGGAAATTGATTATTTTGAACCCTATGGATTTTCCCAATTCAAACATGCTCAGTGGGGACTCTGTGCAAACACTACCCTGGGCACTAAATTCACCCAAATACTCATTTTTATTGTTAACATATGCATAAGCCATGCACAGGCCCACAAGAGAATATCTGCCTCTATATAAGATCACATTAATAAACTTTAAAGTGGCCAAGTAGCAAACGATTTTTGCAAAAAGTACATCAGCAGCAGGTAAGTAGAGAACTCTGGTCCATGCAGCTAGTCCATCCAGGTAGGGCTCAGGGTCTAAGCACTGGTTCTAGCATTCTATGTGCCTGTAAGTGATATAACTTCACTGAGGCTTGGTTTGCTATTCTGTGAAAGGCTGCGGTTGAAACCAATGATCTATGAAATCTCATCATCCATATGCCCTACATTCACAAAGGACTTCCCAGGCTCTGTATTAAGTGCTAACGATGAATGAGATGATGAAATTTTGTACTGTTTTTGAGTTGGTATTGTATTTTTACTGTTACTGAAATGACTTAAGACCTTTGTGATGTTGTGATGAAATAAATGTATTTTGCATATGGAAAGATTTAGTGCATTGTACACAGGACAGATGAGCATTGTTAGGAAAAAATGTCTGTTACGGTTTTCTATTTAGAAATTAAGTATGTTTTCAAATAATGTGTATAGTTGCCAAGTTAACAAGGGATGGACACTGTGACAGGCAGGTTCAGGTGTCAACTTGGCCAGGTGATGGTGTTTACTTGTTCTGTTGCTGTGGCCTTAAATCACCAGCATGCAAATTTCATCTGTGGCTGATTACATCTGCTGTTAGCTAAGGAGAGTGCCTTCAGCAATGAGTAATGTTTAATTTAATCAGCTGGACGCTTAGAAGAAGTCAGAAGAGAGAGAAGCAGTTCAGCTCAGAGCTGACATAGATCCAGATGTTTGGAGATGCAGAAAGGAAACACCTTGAGGAAAGCCGTATGAACCCAGAAGCCAGGAGAGAAAGTCAGCAGACATTGTTGTGTGCCTTCCCATGTGACAGAGGGACCCTGACGAAAGCTAGCTGCCCTTCCTCCGAAGAACTGTAAATCTGTAACTAAATAAATCCCCTTTATAAAACCCAATCCATTTCTGGTGTACTGCAGTCCGACAGCTTTAGCAAACTAAAACATCCTGCAATATACTTCTTCAATGAATCCATGTGCAGCGAAAAACAGATGCACAAAAAAGGCTTTTTGCCAAATGTGTTATAGATGCAGCTCTGCCTGAAGATAGGAGGAGAGTGGGTCCTGGACACAAGTGTGAGAACAGAAGGCATTCAAAGTCTCTAGTTCAAAGTCAAAGGAAAACAGTAAGAATAATGCTTAAGCTTTTCACAAAAATAAACTTAAGTAGACTCAGTAAGTGCTTTATAAACATTAACTGTTATTGTTGCCGTTTATTTTTAGGTTAAGTTCCTTGTGTTTTTTTTGGTGTTCTTGCTTCTTTACAATGAGAATGAAAGTAGAGGTGGTTGTTTTTCAACTGCCCTATCAAGGCAAAAATAAAAACTAGCAACTCTATTACTGATGCTCTAACGTATGAATCTTACATTGGACTACTTAAGTTTCCATGTAAGATTTCAAATCTTACCTGGACTACTCCATCCCTCTAAGATCCCTCTGAGTCCCTTCCAGTCTAACTGCGCACTGGAAAGCTGACCAGCAGTCAAGCCTATGCCACAGCTCATAACCCACACAACCTCAAGCAAGTGTTTTCCTTAAAGCAGTTTAAAGCAGTATAAGAGCAAACTTATTCGTTTACTTTTGGCCCTGATTCAGTGTGTGCACAGGAGGAAACATGTCTCATATAAGAAGGGAAAACTGCACAAGGTTCTTTTTTTTTTTTTAAATTTGCATATGGGCAGGAGGCACCAGGGATCAAACTCCAGACCTCCAGCACGGCAGGTCGGAGCTCTGCCTGCTGAGCCACGGCAGCCGCCCTGCACAAGGTTCTTTTTAACTTAACATTTTTAGATCTCACAATAATCCTAAAAGATGAGCATTACAATCTTCATCTTACAGATGAAGAAACTCAGTTTTAGTAATATGCGCGACGTTTCATAATCTGTAAGTGACAATCTGAGCTCATGCTCCAGAGTCCATGCTGCAGCCTGAGCTCTACTGGTTGCTCCAGTTAGAATGTGAAGAAGGAAGACCTGGCACTGAGCCAGGACTAGTGTCTGAGACTAATCTAATATAAATATTGAAACATCAAAAATGCCCCTCAAACGTTAAACATAGAGGTGCCATACAACCCAGCAATTACACTCCTAGGTGTACACCAAGAGAAATGAAAACATATGGTATACACAAAACTCCTACACAAAAGGTTCATTGCACCTTTTCAGAATAGCCAAAAAATGGAAACCACTCAAATGTCCATCATCCAGTGAAAAAACAAAATGTGGTATATAAACAATATAGCTTTCGCAAAGTGACTGTGTGATTGTGAAAACCTTGTGTCTGATGCTTCTTTTATCTACCTTATGGACAGATGAGTAAAAGATAAGGACTAAAAATAAATAAATAATAGGGGGAACATATGTTACAATAAATTTAGTAGATTGAAATACTAGTGATCAATGAAAGGGAGGGGTAAGGGGTATGGTATGCATGAATTTTTTTGTTTTCTTTTTATTTCTTTTTTTGAATTGATGCAAATGTTCTAAGAAATGATCATGATGATGAATATACAACTATGTGATAAAAAAGAATGTTCATATTGTACATTGATTGGTTTTATTAATAAAAAAATTTTTAAATGTGTTATATACCTATAATGGAACATTACTCAAACTGTAAAAGCAGAAACAAGTACAGTACTGATACATGCAAAACACAACATGGAGGAGCCTTGAAAACATACTGAGAAAAGTCAGTCACAAAAAACCACATATTACATGACTCCATTTATATGAAATGTCCAGAAGAGGCAAATCCATAGACAGAAAATAGATCAGTGGTTGTCAGGGGGTGGGGGGAGAGGGAAATGGCATTGACTTTTGGGGTGACAGCAATGCTCTGGAATTAGAGAGTGATGATGGAGTTGCACAACTTCAAATATACTAAAAACCACTGAACTGTACATTTCAAAAGAGTGAATTTTATAGTATATGAACTATACCTCAACTAAGCTGCTATTTAGAAAAGTTTCTCCACAACTATTTCTCTCTCTATACTATTAGTCTGCCACATGTTTAATAAACAAAAACCCTTTGCCAAGGACTCTTTAGGTTTGCGATATTCCTCCAACACCATGCCCCTCCCCCTATTCTATTTCATGCTAAGAAATACGAGATGTGCTGGACCAAGAAATAGCTACAAGTACTTTAAAAACCGACAGTCACTAGTTTAAACTGGGGGGGGGGGGCGGGGGGGCACGATGTCACAGCCCCACAGCCTTGAAATCATTTTAAACTAAACTGAGCCCTGCTTTCAGCATTTCGCCCCTGTCTTCACACCCCATCCTAACACGGAAAGTCTGGTTTGAAAAGCATTTACACTGGAAAGGTAAAGTGAGGGGAGCTCGGAGAATACACTTCTGAGGAACGGGATGCAGGCGGGGGGAACACGGACACTCTTTTCCCAAAACTTCGGAAAAGGTGGAGCTTATAACATGGGCATCTCATCACAGCGTCACAGTGCCCCGTGGCCCGAGCTGGACGTGAGGCACTTTCATCCAGAAGAGATACAGGAGGGACAGGGAGAAGAGGGGAGGCCGGGGCAGGGGCACGGGCAGCGCCCGCTGGGCCCGGGGAGTCACGAGGCCGACGGGGAGGGGGCGGCCCACCAGAGAAAGCCCCCGGGAGAGGGGGTCCGACGGCGGCAGAGGGGAACAGGAACAACTGCGGAGAGCAGAGGTCGTGGCCGAGACCGGTGTGGACGCGGCCCTGGACAGGTGCGAACGGGACGCCGAGCTGGGCAGGTGTGGAGAGACGCGGCCCGGAAGAGGGGTCGCGGGGGCAAGTCCCTTCGGGGAGACGGACGCGAACTCGCGCCCTCGCACCCCCGTGGCCCACACACTGCCCTCCCCGCAGCCGGGCCGCACTCCCTAGCCGGGAGTCCCCCGCTTTGCACTTACACAGCCGGTGGCCCGGGCCCGGAGCAGGAGCCTATGGCCTGGCCAAGCAAGCGGGACCGAGCAGGCTCTGCGGCCGCTCTCCCGGCCCGGAGCGGACGCTTCCGACAGGGGGCCGAACCGGCCCTGCTTTTGCGCATGCGCGGAGGGCAGCTCCGGGCCAGCGATCCGCTCCGGGCTTTGTAAGGGACACCAGAGGAGGGAGGGGCAGAAAGGAGGGAGGAGGGGTGGGCTCAAGGAAAGGAGAGGGCGAGAGGAGGAGGGAGGAGTCGGAGGCTGGAGTCTGCGGGAAGAGAGCGGGTGGAGAGGACCCGACCCCGAGAGGAGCAGTGAAGAAGCGAGAGAGCGGCAGCGTCGGAGGGAGACGCTTCCCAGCTTACTGGGCTGCGCACCCGGGCAGGCCCCGGTGCTGTCCCGCGGACCACCTGGTCCCTCAAGGCCCCGGTGCTGTCCCGCTGAGGCCCCTCCGCCACCACCGCGTTGAGCCCGGCTTTTTGTCCCGCAGGGGTCCAGGCGCCCCGAGACGCAATGGGGCTAAGTCTAAAAATCACTCTGTGGGAAGTGAAGCCCCCTCTTTTAAAGGTGGGGAAACCGAGGCTCGGCGCGGCGTGTCTGCCGCGGGTGCGCGGCCAGCCGGGGCCTAGGACCGGCCCCCGAGGAGGACCGCCCGGCCTAGCCGCCCAGCTCACCAGGAGCAGAAGCCGCTTGGGAATTCAATCCTCCCAGTGCTTAAGAAGAAGAGAAAAGAAATTTACATCCATTTGTTGAGAAATGCATAAAATACTTGGAAAGACACCGAAAGAATTGCGAACTGTCGTGTTATTGGACCAGGGCAGTGGATCCTTTTGCCCTATGCACTCAGTGACCAATTCCTGAGACCCCCGGGTTTCAGAGGGAAGGAGTTTTTTGCTAGGCAAAGCAAGAGATAAGTCTGTCAGCCAAAAAAACTATCTGTCTCCCTAAACTGCAGTAATTCTGACAATTTTATAGTATCAAAAGATGGGAAGGTTTTAGGATAATAAGCACAATGGTTCTAGATGATGTAGAGATGATCTGATTATTGAGCATGCTCAGATTGATTGCATACTTAGAACATATAAGGAAATGGCAGCCTTTATATGATGATGTGTGTGACTTTTTTGTGATGAGGTATAGATCATTTATAGGTTAAGGTTTAAGCTCCTGCATATGTCAGGTGGGCTCATTTTTGTTATGTCCAGTCTCAGTTATCAAGATAGGTTTGGTCTTGGAGTGAGTTAGTTCTGAGCTGACCCAAGACCCTTCATTAACAAACATTAGGGGCTGTCTTCAGTGATCACAAGACTCAAAAGTTGAAAAACTGGATAAATGGGTACAAGTGAAGGTTAGTCACAAGCTGTTTACAACATTAAGGGCACAAGATAAAGGCTTTAGAAAAAAAGTCGATTGTGATGATTAAAAAGTATTTAAGCCCTCTAGCCTCCTATATTCTGGAGCAGCTAGAAGGAAAAATATGACGATCATATGGTATCCCATGACAAACTCTGGGACCTATCCTGTAATCACATGTTGAAGAGTGCTTTGAAACTATTGCTTTTATTTCTTTGCTTTGTTTATATGCTATACTATTCAATAAAAGAAGTTTAAAGAAAAAAAAGATAAAGGCTTTACAATTATTATCAGATCAAAGCAGCTGAATTACAGTTCAAAGATTTCAGGTATTTCCCTCTGTATACTCTAATATACCAGAAAGCAAAAAGGAATATCTATATAATGATTCAGCGTCTGTAATCATCCCTTAAATCCTAACTTCTCTCTTACACCAGCACCTCCAGGGAGGGCCAGGAGAACATAGAAATATCTACTATATGTACATATTTCTTTTGTCAATTAAATAAACATAAAAGAATGATGGAGGACAGGAATGGTTTTTAGCAAACGCAGCTGCCATGAACAAATCATCTGTCACCACTGTGGTATAAACCAGCAAGATTTATTGACTCTGATACATGCCTTGTGCTGTTTTATGACCTATTTTATTATTTATATTTTTTATAAAATAATACACTCTTCCTCATCCCTGCTCAGGGTCAATGGAAAGCCAATTGGATTTTTAGTGAATTGTTTTCCAAGGAGTAAGAATGAGTCATAAATAGATCACAGCATCAGAGCAAAGCAAGTGGCGCAGATTCCAGTTTGCCAGAAAGAGTTTCCAACAGAGGCATTCAGGGGCTGAGACACAGTGTCTCCAGGAGGACATACAAAGCTGCCCAAGGGGACTGCCCTGTGGTGGTGACAGTGAATGGGGTGGACAGCTATGGGATACAGAAAGCAGACATCAAAGGAGGAGACCATTTATGGACACATTTTTCTGCTGTGCACAGGGCCCTAAGCTTAGCTTACACAGACTTAGAAGGGCCATGCGAGGTTGCTATTAGCACTGAGGGCCAAGACGACACATCACTTGGCTGGGGGTGCACAAATGGGCCATGCAATTTAGGGATTCAAATCGGTGGCTGTCTGACTCCAAGGCCTGAGCTCTTTCCATGGCCCTTGTCGGTTTGTATCCTCTCTATAAATGAATAAGATGAGCAGCATGGAAACCAAAATTGAAAGTTGACAAGAGGAAACATCGCTTTGTTTTGTAGAGTGTTTGTTCACAGCATACACACATATTAATTTACTTTATTATCTCAACTAGAGGGGGAAGGGACTATTTATATTCTGAATTTTTACCAATGATGAAACTGAGGCTCGGAGGGTGTAAGGGCCACGGTTCCACAGCTATCAGATGGGGGCATGCAGAATCAGCCCCAGGACTGCCCCCCACTTCAGAAGCACCTCCCTGTATATATTCAAAGCCACATAGCAAAACCTGCCCTCGAGGAGTTTGTAAACACCCCACACCAGATCCCCTCTACGAAAGTTCTGACAGAAGCTGAAGACACAAATGAAACAGAACACTATTAGGAAGTTTTCCAGTAAACTGAGTCAAAAGTAGCTTGGCTGAAGCATCTAATCTTGGGGTCGTGCCTTAGTTTGCCAGGCTGCCATGACAAATACCATATATGTGTTAGTTTAAACAATGGGAATGTATTGTCTCACAGGCTTCCTTCCTCCCTGGTGGTCTGGGTATGGCTTCCTGCTGAATTCTTGCTTCTAGACCTTCCCTGTGGCTTTTTCCTTATAAGGCTCCCAGCAATCCAGAGTAAAAGACCCACCCTCATTCAGCTGGGCCACACCTTAATTGAAAATAACATTTTGGAAAGCCCTGCTGACAATGGGTTCACACTCACAAGGAAGTGGATTAAGAGCATGTGTTTAACCCCTGCAGGAGGAGGCCAGTGAGTATCTTGTGGAGCCGGACACCGTAGCAAGCAGTGGGTGATGTGGCTGATTCTGACCCGGGGGCAAGAAACTATGACAACACGTTAAAAATGCTGTCAGACCCGAATAAGGACTTGGAGAAGCTGTCAGAAGAGATGGAGAAAATCTCAGCTCCTAGCACTCAAGGGAAGCGCTGTCATAACATTAGCTGGATACAGGCTTAAGGAACAGATGCCCCAGAGTCTAAAATCCACTGATAGCAAACATGTTAAAATATCAAAGTGCTCAGGTTTCAACAAAAGATTATAAAGCATACAAAGAAAGAGGAAGTGGTGGACCAGGTGAAGGAGAAGGTTAAAGTAGTAGAGACCGTCAATGAAAGGATCAGACCTGGAACATACCAGACAAAGACTTTTTTAAAATCCTCCTAAATATGTTCAAAGAGCTAAAGAAAAATATGGACAAGGAAATAAAGGAAATCAGGAAAACTATAGATGGACATAAAGAGAATATCAGAAGAGATAACAAAAATTATAGAAAGGAACCACATTAACAGAAATTTAAACTTCCCTAGAGGACTTAAAATTAGGCCTAAGAGTCACCCCCCAAGAGAACCTCTTATGTTGCTCAGATGTGGTCTCTCTCTCTCCAGCCAACACAACAAGCAAACTCATTGCCCTCCCCCTCTTTACATGGGACATGACTCTCAGGGGTGTGAACCTTCCTGGCAACGAGGGACAGAAATCTTAGAACGAGCTGAGACTCAGCATCAAGGGATTGAGAAAACCTTCTCGACCAAAAAGGGGAAGAGAGAAATGAGACAAAATAAAGTGTCAATGGCTAAGAGATTCCAAACAGAGTTGGGAGGTTATCCTGGAGGTTATTCTTACGCATTAAATAGATATCACCATGTTAGTCAAGATGTAATTGAGAGGCTGGAGGGAACTGCCTGAAAATGTAGAGCTGTGTTCCAGTAGCCATGGTTCTTGAAGATGATTGTATGATGATATAGCTTTCACAATGTGACTGTGTGATTGTGATAACCTTGTGTCTGATGCTCTTTTATCTACCTTATCAACAGACGAGTAAAACATATGGCATAAAAATAAATAATGGGGGAACAAGTGTTAAAATAAGTTTAGATTGAAATGCTAGTGACTGATGAAAGGGGGGGTAAGGGGTGTGGGATGTATGAATTTTTTTCTGTTGTCTTTTTATTTCTTTTTCTGAATTGATGCAAATGTTCTAAGAAATTATCATAATGATGAATATGCAACTATGTGATGATATTGTGAATTACTGATTATACATGTAGATGGAATGATCATAAGTTAAGAATGTTTGTGTTTGTTTGTTGTTACATTTTTTTAATTTTTTTAATTAATAAAAAAAGAAAGAAAAAAAATTCCCTAGAGGGGTTCAACAGCAAATTGGAGCTGACAGAAAAAAAGAATCAATACACTTAAAGATAAGACCATTGAAATAATTCAGTCTGAGGAGCAGAAAGAGGAAAGAATGAAGAAAAGTGAACAGAGCCTGAGAAACCCATGGCACCCCATCAGGCATATCCATATACATTGTGGGAGTTCCAGGAGAAGAAATAGAAAAGGGGGCAGAGAGCATATTCAGAAATAATGGCTGAAAACTTCTCAAATTTAATGAAAGACATGAATATACATTCAAGATGCTCCACAAACTCCAGGTAGGATAAACTGAAATAGACACATGCTGCCCCATGTTATAATCAAAGTGTTAGATGCCAAAGATAAAGAGAGAATTCTGAAAGCTGCAAGGAAGAAGCAACATGTTACACACAAGGGAGTCTCAATATGTTTAAGTGCCAACTTCTCATCAGAAATTTGAATGGAGGCAAAAAGGCAGTGGGAAGACAAGTGCTGAAAGCATAGAATCGCCACCCAAGAACTCTGTATCAGGCAAACTGTCTTTCAAAGCTGAGGGAGGAATTAAGTTATTCCCAGATAAACAAAAACTGAAGAACTTCATCACCACTAGACCGGCCCTACAAGAAATGCTAAAAGGGAGTTCTGCAGGCTGGAAGGAAAGGACACTAGACAATAGATTCATGTTGCATGAAAAGACATACTGCAACTGGAAGAACCTTGAAAACATTACGCTCAATGGAATAATAAAATTTATTCTAGATAACAACAAATAGCAAATTCACAGAGATAGAAAGCAGATTAGAGGTTATCAGGAGTGGGGAGGAATAGGGAAGGGAGAGTGTTTGCTTGTAACAATTAAAAATAAAATAAGTAAATAAAAAAAAGAAAATGTATTTATTGGGTACATAACTCAACCTACCAGAGGTCTCAAAGAATAGGACCAATGCCCAAAGAGGCTTTTATGGGGTTAAGAATTATCATTGAATCACAAGTCAAAAGTGCAACAGGGAGCCCAGAGTCCATCACTCACTATCTCTATGATCTCAGTGTCTTCATCTATAAAATGGGAATACTAATTTCATAGGACTGTGTCAGGGTCAGGTTCATATGTCAACTTGGCCAGGTGGTGCTCATTTGTCTGGTTGCACAAGTGCTGGCCTGTCTGTTGCTATGAGGACATTTCATGGACTTAAATCATGATTACGTTGGCTATATCCACAGCTGATTGCATTGTAATCAGCCAAGGGGAGTGTCTTCTGCAATGAGTGACACTTAATCTAACCACTGGAAGGCTTTTAAGGAGGATTCAGAAGAGACAGTCTTTTTCCTGCTTCAGCTGGCAAGCCACTCCTGTGGAGTTCATCCAGACCCTTCATCGGAGTTGTCAGCTTCACAGCCTGCCCTACTGATTTTGGACTCTTCCATTCCCACAGTTGTCCAGCCAGCCTCTCCTGAGGACCTTCATTGGAGTTACCAGCTCACGGCCTGCCTTACAGACCTTACGGGAGACAGTTTTATAAATTTTATATCTACGGATATTTCCTGCTCATTCTGTTTCTTTAGTGAACCCTAGCTAATACAGACTGTTATGAAGATTAAATGAAATAAAGTGTGGGAAAGTATTTTGAGAGAGTGGGCCAAATCTAAATTCTGTTTCAATTCTGTCACATACCACCTGTATGGCTTTGGGATAAGTTGACCATACATCCTGATTTGCCTGGGACAATTCCAGTTTATGCCTATTGTCCTGGCTAAAAGTGTTTTGGTTGGGTGATAGGTCACTCCACACTAGGTAATGTCCATCCCCTTTCTGGGTTTCCAACTTCCCACCAGTACTATAAAGCGTTCCTCCCAATGTGTGTCCTCCCAATGTTGTAGGCTCTCCGGGATATTTGACTACAGAACCATGTCTCACCCAGACTTTCTAGTTCCCAAGAAAAGGAGAGAAGAAATTCATTTATTTAACTACATTCATTTAGCATCATTAAGGACCAACCACTCTGTTAGAACTTTCACATCTATTCCCTCAAAATAATGCAATGGTGGTGGGTACCGCTCATAAAGCTACAGCCTGTCAGCTTGGCATGAACTTGGCATAAATTTCTCATACAATCCTCACAATGAACCTGTAAGGTAGGTTGTTCTAGTTTCAGAGTCCTGCCTAAGTTTGAAACAATAGAGAAATAAGACGCAGGAGACAGACAATGAAGATTTCAATGTCAGTTTTATTGTTAAATGTTAATTGGAGAAGGTCCTTTAGAACTGGAGCTAAAAGGTTTTACTAATCCTTCTTACAATTATTCAGACAACTACAGACCTCCCCTCAAGGGACCAGTCACACAGCTAATGAGGGAGAAGCTCGAATTCAACCCTGAATAAACCCAAAGTTCTTTTTTTTTTGCATGGGCAGGCACCGGGAAAAGAACCCGGGTCTCTAATCCAAAGTTCATTTTAAACCTCATAACCCACCTCAACCCACCCCCTCAAGATAACTGCTCTTCTTTCAGAGGTGAAGGGAAAGTGACGGAAGTGGCTTAGTAATTACACAGCTAAGCAGGATTCCCCCTCAGGTCTTTCTGACTGCAAGTGCAGAGTTCAACAGCTACCTTCAGCGGTACGGAGCCATCTGGACAGACTGCTGGAGGAAGATACGCTGGACGTCATCTCCCTTTGCAAGGACCATATCTGACCACAGACTTGAGTGAAGAAAAGCGATAGGGTTGCAAAGGAAAAAAGCGGGGGACGCAGAACAGTGTCAGCCAAATTATGGTTTCGTGAGGACAGGGACCGTGTCTGATTCAACTTTGAATCACCAGTGTCTGGCACAAGCTCTGACACAGTGTACACTCAGTATACGTTTGTTGTGTGAATCAATCCATTCAGCGAAAATATGAATGAAACACCCGCGCCCACCACATGGGTCCATAGAAGGTTGCGAGAGCCCGACTTCCAACTAACCAATCAACGTCTTCACGCGCCGGCCCCGCCCCCTCCCGTCCCTCCAGCTGCGGGGAAGTCCCGGAACACCGGATCACTGAGGCTCCCTGGGTGGGAATGCGCATGCTCCAGAGCCGGCAAGAGCAGGGCGTCTTTTCCCGCGGAACCCAAGGGGCGGATTTGAGAGCCGTTGGGTGGGGTAACAGAAACCAAGCTCCGCCTCTGCCTGCTTTCCCAGCTCCGCGCAAAACCGGAGACTAAGTGTGGCCAGCCCTTTCCCAAAACCACACCCACCCCGACGTCCCAACCGGAAGCTCCCTGTGACGAGACGGAGGAAAACTGCAAGCGACCGGAAGTGACGCGTGAGGGGAGGCAAGAGGCTAGACGCTCGTTGTCCTGGAAACCGAGCCGTCCCGTGCGTCTCACTTGCGTCACCAGCGCGACTGCTCCCGGTGCGAGGCTCCAGGGCGCCGGGGCACTTGAGGTCTCGCTTTTTGTGTGTTCATTCATTCAGCCCAGAACTATGTATTAAGCGCCTGTCGTGTGCCAAGCATCGTGGAAACTACCAGTCAGGGAGAACTGTGACTTAACCCAGCCCACTGACTGCCCCTCCCAAGTCTCACCCCGTCGCTCATCTACTCAGTTTTCAAACCCCAGGGGCCAGACCTTAGAGCAAACCCCGCGGCTCTCTTCTCGCTTTTTACTAAGCCATGCCTTTCCACGCTTCCTTGCCTTGTCTGTATTATTCCTTCAGTCCAAAATACCCTTCCCCTAGCACGTTGCTATTCGATCGTTAGCATTCTGGTGAAATGACAGTCCTTTCAGCCTTCGCGACAGCAGTGGTCTGTGATAGCTGTGGTTGAGTGATAATACCCAAGGAACCCTAAACTTCTCTTTAGCTTATCTAAACTTGACGCAGCCTTCTCTTTGAATCCAGACTCCTCATCCCGGTCCTTACACTATCCATGCACCTGAGATGCTAATAACCAGGTATGTTGCTCATCAACTTCTACCACAGACTCCTGGTGACCTAAATGATCACAAAGGAAAACATTTGGAAACAAGCAGTTCTAATTGCGACCTCAGTAAATCACTCATCGATGCTCCTTCACCCTCCAACACACTCCCAGCCCTTAACAAGCTCACTGTCCTTCGTTTTGGTGGAGCCAAGTTCTATTCTCTTCCTTACCGTGATAACTCTGAATAAAGTCATTCTTGACGGTATCATATTGTCTGGTGCAGTTTTCTTTTACAATAGTTTTCTTCTCTCTCTTTTTTTCCCCACTTTTCTATGTTTCCTCATTTTTTTCTTTAAAAAGCCTACATACATTGATTTTATAATGAAAAAAAACACAATTTTTAGAAACCAGCTCTTTGTCCTCAAGGGCTTACTTTAGGGGACACTTGTGCATTAACTTTTTTTTTTTTAAACATGGGCAGGCACCGGGAATCAAACCTGGGTCTCTGGCATGGCAGGCAAGAACTTTGCCACTGAGCCACCGTGGCCCGCCCTGCATTAGCTTTTTAATGGAATTTCATACTTACGGAAAATGTGCAAGAATTGTAAAAATAAAAACTCCTATATACCTTTTATCCATGTTCACTAACTTTTTATATTTTTGTAAATGGTAAATGTAAACTGGGAGTTCTCAGTCTTTGTCTTTTATGATCATAACATGTTTGGAGTTATTTTGTAGACTGTTCCTCAATTTGACTTCGTCTGATGTTTTCTCATTATTAGATTCAGGTTATGTATTTTTTAGCCAAAAAATATCACAGAAGTAACGTGTGTCCTTCTCAGTGTATCATAAAAGGGACACATGATATTGGTTTGTCCCATTGTTTGAGATGTTAACCTCGATTACCTGGTTAAGGTGGCGTCTGCCAACCTTCTCCACTGTAAAATTACTATTTGTCTCTTTGTAATTAAGTAACGGGTGGGAAGATACTTAGAGATTATGTAAATTGCCTGTTCTTCATCGAACTTTCACCAGCAAATTTTAACATCCACAGACGTCTCAAAGAGGATCAGCAAGGGATTTAATAATGACTATAACTACTACTTAATAAATTTCAAACGATGCACGTGTGCCGTGACATTCTCCACCGAAATAACATGTATTCTCATAGCATATTAATAATAGGTCATCAATAAACATTAGCTAGTAAATATTAGGTTCCTTCATTTATAGATAAATAAAGAGGGCTTCTTTTCATGGTGTATATTCAGAAGCACTAGGTTAATTTGCCATCCAGATCGTTCCTATGTTATCCCATAACTACTTCAGGGTCTATCATATAATATACTAGCAATAAATGTATTTAGTTAATAAATTACAGCCTTCCCCAAACACACAAAAAACAAGAAACTATGTGAAAAGGCTGAAAAATTATGATAAAGGTAAGCGCTAATCCTTAAACAAGTGTTCTCCTGGCCGATGCAGAATGGCCACTAGTAGAGCCAGCAGGTTTACAAAAATAAGGTATAATATATCCAACTTACAAAAAACCAGATTTTTACATTTCAAAATACGACAACAGAAAAAGAATTTTAAAAAAGAAATGGTGACAAGGATAACATACAAGGGGCTGTAATTCCATATGTGACCACCAGATGTCAGAACAAACTAGGTAGCGAGCCTACAAAAACGTCCACATCTGGCCTGAATTACACATCTAATTGCCTAAAAATGCCTCTGAAACCTAGGATTTTGGCACTTTGTTAGGGAAGCCTGGGTCAGTCTGTTCGGCAATTCGGAGTAAACTAAAGCTGGGGAGGGATTTACAAGAGAGATTTAACTAAATTGGTTATGGTTTAACTCCTGCAGTGGGTGGTTCAAGAATTCAAATTTTTATATATCTTTAATATGTTACATACAAAATAATGTTAATACTATATAATAACCCAAATTATAAAATATTATATATTACATTATTTATTGTTATATTATAATTCAAGTTATTATATTACTCTTTATTCCTTTTGTATGTCTTAAATGTTACAAAATAAAAACAGATTTTAAAAAGGATAGAATGAGGCTACATTCTGCTAGCTGCCAACTGGATACAGGGTTTATCTGAATTATTCAGAGATCAACGTGGAAGGTTTGTGGTTTTTTTTTACCTGAATTATCCATACCTTTGCCGTGGCTTTCCTTCTTTTTCTAACTGAAGCAAGTAAAGAGGATTCAGGTCAAAATGAACATCATGAGTAAATAGGACAGATAGAAATCATGTACTGGCTGTTAGGGTGTGATGAAAAGCAGCATCACTTCTGTGACATTCCTGCCAAGGATGCATGGCCTCCATGCTGCCCCACCTGCCCTCCATTCTGTAGTGGTCAAACCAAGAGTGGACTTCTGGAAGCGTCAACCCACTCCACGACCACTCCCTCTGTGCTTTGGCCCTATCAGAACTGGATCCAATCATAAGGAAACAACAAACATTCTACAAAGTAATTGGCCTGTGATCTTCAAAAGTGTCAAGGTCTTGAAAGTCAAGGAAAGATTGAAGAAATGTTCCAGATTGAACTAAATGCCACACTTGATTCCAAACTGGATTCTTTTGCTAATATATATATATTATTAGGAAAGCTGGTGAAACCTGAATAGAGTTTGAGGATTAGATGGTAGCAATGCACCAATGTTAATTTCCTGATTTTAATTGTTTTACTGCAGTTTTATGGGAAAATGTTCTTATTTGTAGGAAATACACACTAAACTCTTCAGGGGTGTTGAGCTATATGATCAGCACCTTATTCTCAGACGGTTCAGGAAAACAAGTTATTTACACTGCACTTGAAGTTTAAGTTTGAAGTTGTTTCAAAAGTTATTCAGGAGAGGATTTGAAATAAAATCTAAGCCGTTAAAAATGCACCAGGAGCTCTTTTCTTCCTGGCTGTCTGAGGAGGCCACTATTAAGAACATGTAACTCTCAGGAGCAGGACAGTTGTGACTAGAAGACAACTTCAGCAGAAATCAGTGGTCCTTGATGTCCTTCAACCTGGGAAGGCCACAGTACCTAAGACAGAAAACCAGCTCAAATGTGCAAGACCACCTCAGATGCGTTCTCTGTATTTGGATTCAGTGCCCATTTCAGTGGTGGCAAGACCACCGACATGGACATGGTTTATGATTCCTTTGATTATGCAAAGAACATTGAACCCAAACACAGACGCGTGTGAATGGCCTGGACGAGAAGAAAAAGACTTAAGGAAACAGCAGAAGGAGCGTGATGGAATGAAGATGGGGGGTGCTGCAAAGGCCAGTGTTGGTGCTGGCAAAAAGAAGTAGATACGGCAGTGACTTGAATGGGTAGTTGTGCAGATTTTTCACCAGTGGGTTAGTAGAACTATGAAAACTTTTGTTTCGTTTTTTCATGTTCCACTATTTCCTGGCCTGCCTCAGATGTACTGAATCAGAACACCTGGAGTCATGTGGCCCTTTTGTGTATTTATAAAAACTCTTCTGGGTTTAGAAAGCACCACTGCACATGGTCTAAGAAAAGGTCTGGGCAAACAGTTTCCTGTCATCACCCTTTCATCCAGATCATCAACCAAGATAGCAAAAAAAAAAAAAAAAAAAGTGTTCCATACTAGTTGCCTGCTTAAATTCAATCTTTGCTGATCCCTGAGGTTTTGCTTTCCATCCCTGGCATTAACCTGGAGGCCCTCCTTTTCCCGCTCTAAAAAGGAAAATTAACAACTCCATAAGTGTTCCTTTCCTTGCAAGCTTTTGGCCACCTGGCCTCCATTCTATGCTGGCTAAAGAAAGTGTGGACCACACCCTCTGTGTTTTACGGCCCTTGTGCTTTGACGATGGAGGCCTGGCCTCAGGTTCAAAGAGCTGTGGCTGCCGGTGGGTGGAGTTGGGGGGCCTCCTTCCTCTGCCTGGCAATCCACAGGACATCTGGTATAGCTCTCTTTGCTCAGGCAAGGATTGCTGCCTTCTTTCTTTTTTGCCTTGATGCAAACCCAGCCACAGCTCCCTCTACTTAGTTTAAGGGTGCCCTTGCTTTCCTACAAGCTGGTGCATGGAGCCCCAGAAAGGACGCCTTGAACAGGATGTTACAAGGGCTTCAAAATCTGCTTCCTGTGGGGCGGGCAACGGTGGCACAGTGGCAGAGTTCTTGCCTGCCATGCCGGAGACCCAGGTTCCATTCCCAGAGCTTGCCCATGCGAAAAAAAAACAAAAACAAAAACAAAACCATTTCCTATAATTATGTGAGATTATGAAGATACTAAAAGCCATTCATGGAATTGTACACTTTATATGGGTGAATTGTATGGTATGTGACTCATATCTCAATAAAGTGTCAAAAAGAAAGAATTGTTCAACCTTACTGAACTATGACAGTTTTCTGACTATATCATTCTCCCTACACCCCTGCACTCTTACGGAGCCTGTCTTCTTCTCAGCCCTACCTTGCCCATCTGGCAAATTTCTAAACATTCTTCAAGTCTCAATTCAAGTCCTTCCTCCTCTGTGAAGACTTCCCTGGCTCCCTTCTTTCTCCAGGGCTCCCTCAACCCACTGGGCCTCTCTCTCTGTCCTAAGACTTTCTACCCTACACTGTGACTGATTATTCTCAGATCTGCCCCCACTCTGTTCTATGAGTCCTTATGGCAAGAACCATGTCCTGTTTCATTTCTAGTGCAAGGACCAGGCAAGGACTTCAATGGAAAGGTTTTTTGCTTTTGTTTTTTTTTTTTCCAATGGGAAGTTTTTGTGTGAGTAGAAAGAGAAAGTGATGGAATATGGGATATAGCCCTGAGAAAGCAACCCTGGGACAGAAACCCTGGGTCGACTCCAGGGCCTCAAAGGATAAAGTAGCATGCAGCAAAGAAGGGCAGTTGCTAAAGTAAAACTCACTTCATTATTATATTATACTAATAGTAGCTGTGCTGGTTTGAAAGGACATATGTACCCTAGAAAAACCATGTTTTAATCCTAATCCCATTTTGTAAAGGCAGCCATTTCTTCTAATCCTTATTCAGGATTGTGTGCCTGAAACTGTAATTAGATCATCTCCCTGGAGATGTGACTTAATCAAGAGTGCTTATTAAACTGGATTAGCTCGAGGCGTGTCTCCACCCATCTGGGTGGGTCTTGATTAGTTTCTGAAGTCCTATAAAAGAGGAAATATTTTGGAGAATGAGAGAGATTCGAGAGAGCAGAGCAAAATGACAGAGTCACGAGAAGGAGAGTCCACCAGCCCCCGACCTTTGGAGATGAAAGAAAATGCCTCCCGGGGCGCTTCATGAAACAGGAAGCCAAGACAAGAAGTTAGCAGATGAGGCCATGTTCACCATGTGCCCTTCCACTTGAGAGAGAGACCCTGAACTTCATCAGCCTTCTTGAACCAAGGTATCTTTCCCTGGATGCTTTAGATTGGACATTTCTATAGACTTGCTTTAACTGGGACATTTTCTCAGCTTTAGAACTGTAAACTAGCAACTCACTAAATTCCCCTTTTTAAAAGCCATTCTGTTTCTGGTATATTGCATTCCAGTAGCTAGCAAACTAGAACAGTAGCCATCATTTATTATACACTTAGAATATAACAGACACTTCTAAGAACTACATGCATGATATCATTGAATCCCCCCAAAACGAGGGCATTGATATCATTATCCACATTTTTTTTAAATGAAGAAATGAAGGCTGCAAAGATTGCCTGACTGCCCAGGATCACACAACTAGTAGGTGGAGAGCATGGGGATTGGAACCCAGTCTCTCTAACTCCAAAGCCCACAGTTCTTCAGTATTATATTGGAAGTCAAGGCCAGTGCAACAAATCATGTAAAATAAATAAATGATGTAGGGACTGGCAAGGAAATAATAAACTCTTTTTATTCAGAGACAACATGCTGATGTACATGGAAAACCTAAGGAATCTGAAAAAGTGAGTTTAACCACTGGAGCAGAAATGGACTTTTTAATAAATGGGACAACTGGGAAAAAAAAGAGTAAACCTACCAAGTCACAGAATAGAAGGTCAATTTACAAAAGTCAATTACATTTCTACATACTAACACACATGTGGATGTTGAAATTTAAGAGTATCACTTATAATATTAGCCAAAAGACACAAAAGTATTAGGGATAAATTTTACAAATATCCACAAGATCTGCATATTGAAAGATACAGAACAGGCTGGAGAGATGTACCATATTCATGGATCAAAACTTCAATATTGTTGATATAAATTATCCCCTTATTGATCAATAGATTTAATGTAACGATGGTCAAAATATCAGCAAGCTTTTTGTAAATACTAAGCTGATTCTAAATTTTATATGGAATTTAAATTCCATATAATCTCAAAGAAGATTAGGCAAAGAATCTCAATTAGCCTAAAAATTTGTGACAGTCCAGAAAATAGGCACAGACACTGTAGTCAACTGATTTTTTAATTTATTTTTTTATTCAGAAAAATCTTCACATACACACTCTCTATACATGGTGAACAATCAGTGGCTCACAATACCATTACATAGTTGTGCATTCATCACCATGGTCATTTTTCAGAACATTTGCATCACTCCAGAAAAATAAATAAAAAGAAAAAAGAAAAATCTCATATACCATACACCTTACCCTTCCCTTTCATTGACCACTGATGTTTCCATCTACCCAATTTATTTTACCCTTTTACTCCCTATTATTTATTTTTATTCCTATTTTTTTACTCATCTGTCCATTCCCTGGATATAAGGAGCATCAGACACGAGGTTCTCACAATCACACAGTCACATTGTAAATGTTACATCTTCATACAATCGTCTTCAAGAATGCAGGCTACTGAGAACATCAGATAGTTCCATCTCCCTACCCCATATTAGTGCAGACCCTTCCAATATGAAAAATTTAGAATAGCCATAGTCCAAATACCCCTAAAGAGAGGGATGGAAAGATCAAAGGTGATGGTGGAGTTATACAGTAAAGAGAGGATTTAACAAATGAATATAAATGCTGAACCATTAAATTAATATCTTTTAGTCTCCAGTATCTTAGAGCAGGTAGAAGTAAAAACCTAAAACTGTGGAATTGTAACCCATGTCAAACTCTGAAGTATGTTCTACAACTAATTGTGGTGCAGTGCTTTGAAATTTATTTCTTTTTTGTATATAGGCTATTTTCTCAGACAAAAAAAGGAGGGCAGTGTGACGGTGGTTCAGCGGCAGAATTCTTACCTGCCATGCTGGAGAGGAGGGTTCAATTCCCGGCGCCCGCCCATGTTAAAAAAAAGGAGGGAAAAAAGTCAATACTGATAATAAAAAAATACTGAAGCCTTCTAGCCTCCTATATTCTGGAGCAGCTAGAAGGAAGAAATCTAAGAGGATCATATGGTAGCCCATGACAAACTCTGGGATCTGTACTGTAGAACTACCTGTTGAAGAGTGCTTTGAAAACTATTGCTTTTTTATTTCTTTGCTTTGTAAATAACTATACTATACAATAAAAACGTTAAAAAAAAAAAAAAAGAAAGAAAGAATCCAGGCTATTGGAACACAGCTCAACAGTTTCAGGTACTTCCCTCTAGCCATTCCAATACACCATAAACTAAAAAGGGATGTCTATATAATACCTAAGAATAACCTTCAGGATAACCTTTTGACTCTGTTTGAAATCTCTCAGCCACTGAAACTTTATTTATTCTCATTTATCTCTTCCCCCTTTTGGTCAGGAAGGCCCTCTCAACCTCTTGATGTGAGGTCCTAGCTTATCCCAGGCTTTCTGTCCCACATTGCCAGGGAGATTTACACCCATGGGAGTCATGTCCCACATGGGGGTGGGGTAGGCAGTGAGTTCACCTGCTGAGTTGGCTTACAGAGAGAGGCCACATCTGAGCAACAAAAGAGGTTCTCTGGAGGTGACTCTTAGGCACAATTTTAAGTAGATGCAGCCTATTTATCCAAGAGAAATTAAATCATGTCTACAGAAAGACTAGTTCACGAATAAGCATAGTCACTTTATTTAAAATTGCCAAAACTGGAGCAACTCAAGGTTCATCAATGGAAAAAATGTATAAACTGTGGTAAATTCATACAATGCAACACTACTTGGCAATAAAAATAAACAAACTATTGGCACATACAACAATATGGATGAATCTTGCCAACATAATGCTAAGAGAAAGAAGTTGGATGTCAAAGAGTTCATTGTGTATGTGTGTGCATGTGTATGTATGTGTGTTACTAGAATAAACAAGAAAAAGGCAAAGTCAAAGAACAAATGCAAACTGAGAAAAGGGACAAAACTTCCTAAAATCAAAAGAAATCCTAGAAAAAAAAAAAAAGAGATCCTAGAAACTAGAAATCAGGAGGAAAAGAACAAAGAACCCACTAAAAGCTGGCAAAGGGCATGACCAGACAGCTCACAGTCAAAGAAATACAATGACACTTAAACATAGGCAACTTTATTCATAATACACAAAAATGCAGTTTAACTTACATCAAGGTGCCATTTCTCACCTATCAAATTGGAAAAAAATTAAAGTTTATGAAAGAGTATAAGCTTCACACCCCCACAAAACTTGACTCTATATCTGTGCTTTGTTAAAAATAATATGTTCATTTTGCTACCCGAGCTTTCTTTAGTCTTTTATTTGCCTGAAATATCTTTTTCTATGCTTTTATTTTCAACCTTTCCTTATTTTTAGGTTATTTTAATTTTGTCTTTTTGTTTTTAGATTATCCCTTATAGTCAACATATTTTTGGCTCTTTTGCTTTAATTCAACCTGAGAATCTCTGTATTGTAAATGGTGAATTGACCTATTTATATTTAATATATTAGATTTTGGATCTGCTATCTAATTTCATATTTTCCACTTACTTTCTCTATAGTTTTCCATCCCTGCCTTCCACTGGCTAGGTCAAGCTGATTCTGCTGGTTTAGAAGTGGAAATTCACTGAACATTGCTCCTTGATGGGCTCATCACATATCTTCTCTACATCCTTCCAAACTATCTGGGAAAGGGTATCAGGCTCCCCACCCTAGTTCTGAGGAAACTGAAGTTTTGAAAGAAAAGTCATTAACTTCAAGCTATAAAGAGCCCATCTTTATAGCTTGGAGTAAAAAGAGATCTCTTGGATCAATGAAAGGGATCAGTAAGGGGTATGGCCTGTAAAAATTTTTTTTTTTCTGTTTGTTATATTTTTCTGTTGTCTTTTTATTTCTTTTTCTGAATTGATGCTAATGTTCTGGGAAATGATCATGATGATGAATATGCAACTATGTGATGATATTGTGAATTGCTGAGTGTATGTGTTGGGAATGTTTGTGTTTCTTGTAATTTTTTTTTAATTAATAAAAAATTTTTTTAAAAAAGAG